>PVJI01009840.1:0-63534 GCA_004026765.1 Micronycteris hirsuta | reverse complement strand
CATGACATAGATTATAATTTAAATTTCTTCAAGGCTTTTTTACTATAAACAGATTTAATAGTATGATACAGAGAAATGGGTGGAGGGGACTAGGGAAGAGTGGTTTTATTTTATTTATATTTTATATATTTATTTTTAGAGAAAGAGGAAGGGAGGGAGAAAGAGAGGAAGAGAAACATTGATGAGAGACAGAAACATCAATCAGCCACCTCTCACATGCCCCCAACCAGGGACCTGGCCCACAACCCAAGCATGTGCTCTGACTGGGGATTGAACTGGTGACCTTTCTGTTTGCATGATGACGCCCAACCCACTGAACACAC
Source organism: Micronycteris hirsuta (assembly GCA_004026765.1). Taxonomy (NCBI): domain Eukaryota; kingdom Metazoa; phylum Chordata; class Mammalia; order Chiroptera; family Phyllostomidae; genus Micronycteris; species Micronycteris hirsuta. The sequence continues at coordinate 63,211 of PVJI01009840.1, read as the reverse complement.
CAGTCAGGGTGGGAAGAGTGATTTTAAATAAGCTTAAGTGCATAAGGTTTTCTTTAAAAGAGTTCCATATATCACTGTGAAGGGTTTCTGATATAATTTTTGAGACCATCCTTTCTAAATTTGTTTAAATATTCCTTGTATATTATATTTATTTTGATAGTGCTATTTCTTTGAATTTCCTTTGAAGAATATCAATATTAGACTAAAATATTTAGAAAATTTATATTATTTATTCAGTATTTTAGAAATTTTTTTTTTTCAAAATGTATTCCTGGGGAAAATTTTTAGAAAGTTCCCATGTCACCTTCTGTAACTCATGCAGAGGTATGCTCAGAATGTTCCATTTGTGAAAATGTGAATGCCCAGCATTATCTTCAGAAGAATGCTCTTATTTGTACATTGATTTTTTTGTTTGTTTGTTTACCAGAAAACTTACGCATATTAGGGAGCACAGTAAGGTTGGAAGTGGTGATAGACTTTATGCTCAGGGGAAGACTAAAATCTTGTTATCTTGAACAAGGTTGGTAGTCTTCTGCTGCCTTACTAATCTTTTGGTACCAGGGCTCGGTGAGGCTGCCACTTTAATGACCGAAGTCACTCCGGGCCTGCTCTGTTGTCTCTGCAATCCTTTGAGGGTCGCTGCAGCACCCACCTAAAAACTCTTGGGCATTTCTGTGTGTCCTGACCTCAAGGAAGATTGCACTGAAGGAAGGAGGAATTAAAATATTTTATTTATGCAAACAGCATACTGTAGTATAGGTGTACACGTGCCTCTGTGCATGTGTGCGTGTGTATTTATAGATAGATAGATGTAGATGTATGCATATCTATGGGGGAGGGTGTGTGGTGCTGGTGAAGGACCTCTTCCACCAGATGGAGCAGCTCTGTGCCTGACTGACCGTGAACAGGAAAGGATACTGTTGTTAGAGGCCAGCTGCCCAGGGGCTGCTCCCCATCTGACCCTCAGAAAATGCTACGCTATGCAATAGCATAGGGGCTGGTGTCTACCAGTACTTGAGAAAACATCATTGTTAATGAAAGTGAGTTTATAAGCTAAATAGTTATAAATACTACAGAAAGTAAGTGAATATATGGGTGTGTTTTTTATATCATTCTGGGTCCTTATAGTCAGGTGTCTGCCCAGTGTGTGATTATTCCTCACTGAATAATTATGCGATCCTTTTTCCTCTTTTTTCCCCCCACTCAGGGACAATTTTAAGTAAGTTTTAATTTGGGAAACTTGGTAAAAGATTGACATTAACCTTCTCTGCTAGCCTACGGGGAGAGCATTCTTGGCCGTACTAGCACTCTCTCTCCTACAGCAGGGAGGAGTGGAATCCATACCATGTGCAACAGGAGGATGTTTCTCTCTTTTGCTCTCATACTGTGAAGCAGAATTTGTTTTACTTTGGGCAAATATGAGATGCTGTGGATGAAAACACAAATAAAGAAAGCATAGAACTGGAAGTTAGAAATTCCAGGCCCCGTGGTTGACTCTATTTTGCTCTGTGACTTCAAGCAAGACACCTTAACTCTCTGGCCTTTGCCTGTAAAATGATCCAGAGACATGTTGCACATGATTTGTGGCCTGATTAGCCTGTCCACTGGCACCAGTTCACAGCAGAGTTGAGCCACATAATTCCAAGATTTTGACCTGCACTTGTGGGGCAAAGAGCTCAGGCACATTTTACATGGAGTACAGTGCCACCTATTGGAGAAAAGTAGGTGATGAAAAATGGCAAGAGAATACTAGAACAATGTGGGTCATTTTTGTTTAACAGTTCGTGAACTCATTACTAATAACATGGATAAACATCAGTAACAATAGAGAACATTAAAAAAGCCCCAGTACTATCATTGGTAAGTCTATTTAGGTTGTCAGTATGCATTTATATGGGACAAATAGAAGCAATTCAACTCAACTGTTTTGAGAATTTATTGAAAGAGTGTAGAATATTTTATTAGATATTGGGGAGAATTTAAAGATTTATAATAAGGAATAATTTTATTCATAGACTTCAATCCCTTATCAGATGCTCAAAACCCATGTATTCATGACAAGTACGTATCATCATGCTTCCTCTTTTTCCTATTGACAGTCCCTATTTGTACCTGTTATCCCAGAGTAATCATTAATAGTGCCTCCTTTCACTCTCAGGTGTCCCAGATTGAATGATTAATTACATAGCCATCCTATTGGTAAGTGACTCTGTATGAACACCTCCAGGTTTAGAAATTCACTGAGGCAGATGTTTGCACATCTCGCTAATCTGCAAGTTCTTTGGGGAAGCATGACCTGCATTTTTGATACTCGGTGGGATCTTTACAACACAGAAGTGGAAGTCTTAAGTAGCAGGTACCAAAACTAGGACAAGATGACCCCTCATATGTGTCACAAATGCAGAAAGCATCACCAGCAGATTTGGGGGCTGACTTAGTGATGTCATCAGTCTATGAAGTAAAATTGTGGCAGGTAGCCTTTTGTAAACCATCTACCTGTCCCTTCCTGCATCATGACTTGTGGTACTGTAAGGCTAAATTATAGCTGAAGGAGCATAGTTTTAGGAGTCGGGACATTCTAAATTTGACTGCTCCCTAATTCTGTATATGCTCTTCATCATCTGGTCATGTAACATCTCTAACCTCAATTTTTTCATTCATAAAGTAGAAGTAGCTTTTGTGGTGGTTGTGGACTCAAAGAGATAATAGACATGAAATTAATACAAGCAATTGTTATTTATTTCTAAAAGGAAGTAGATCTCAGGGATTTCTCCATTTCAAAGAAGAGTTTTTAAAGAATCTTAAAAAATATCTGTCCCCCAGAAATCATTACTTTACAAGAAAAAATGTAAATAATATTAATGCAAAGAAGACTCTGTAAAGTAATATAATAAACCAAAATTCAAAGTGATATGATGGTATAGAGAAGGAAGAACCTGTCTCTTAGCTGAATGAGGACGTGATGACCAAGTTCAGCCAGTCCTTTTCAACTTTAAATATTTTGGCTCACGTGTCAGGCGGATTGCTGGCACGTGCTCCCACCTTAGCAAACGGGAAACAAGCATCCTTCCTGTGGTGATCCCATGGTCAAATCTGTTAGCCAACTTTGGTAGGTGCCTCAGCTCCAGATTTGTATTCACGAACCAAAATTGTTGTTTTCGGTAGAAGTAATTTGGCATCTGGGTGGATAATTCTGAACAACTATACTCAAGAGATGATTTAGTTTCCTGTGGGTGCATTTCGTGACTCGGGAACCCTGACAGCAGTCCCATTGGATGCAGGGTCAGTTTAAACCTTAGTGTCCTACCCTGACAGCGTTAAGGGTCTTCTATGGTAGAGCTAGGAAGTAAGTACCATATTTTGCCACTTATTATGCACAGTTTTTTGCCCAAATTTTTGAGGGAAAAATAAGTGTGCACATTATACATGGGTAGTACTAATTCCGTATCTATATAAATGTTTTTAATTCTTTTACTTATGCTTATGCATTAAAATTGTAATTCTAGAAAGCAATAACGATATCCATATGCAAGATAATACCCTGGAATATGATCATTGGTTTTATATATAAATAAAACATTGACTTAAAAAATTAAAATGGAAGATTTTTTTCCAGAACATTTGGGCCAAAAACATGGGTGCGCAATATACACAGGAGCATGTGATACATAGCAAAATATGGTAATTCTCACTCCAAATCATGTAGGTCAGGGTCACCTCTTCTGTGGTTTTAGTGCCAAATGCTGAGGTTTCAATTAAATACTTTAAGTATTCAAACTGGTCTGAGGCTGTTTTGAAAAAGATCTTAGCCCGACTTAATGCTTATATTACACCTCTGTAAATAAGTCAGGGCTTGCCCTAACTGGGTGGCTCAGTGGATTAGAGCGCTGTCCTGTTAAGCCAAGATTGAGGGTTCCATCCCCAATCAGGGCACAGTTGGGAATTATTGAATTTATTGATTTGAGAGAGAGAGAGAGGAAAGAAAGGAGAGAGGGAAACATCAATCCATTGTTCCACTCACCCATGCGTTCATCAACTGCATATAAAAATTTAGAAAAGATGGCATAGCTTTAGTTAGACACAACAAGGCTGCTATTCAAGTGTGTTAACTTAAATGAACACATGTTTCACAGCTGGATGTTTTTTAAAGTATATGAACCTCCTTTTAACAAGTGTGCCTTCTTGTGTGCCAGATACTGTGCAGAGATCTCAGTTATAAATTGTCTGCTGTGTGTTTGGACTCATGGCATATTTAAGCAGAGTTACCTAGAAGTAAATAATCACTGGTTCCTCTAAATTCCTCATTCAGTGACATTGACCTCACTATATATTAGGCCCTGGGAATAAAGATTGCTAAAAGGTGGTCCTCCTAGAGAGAAATCCACATCTAGGTATGAATGGAACCCAGATAACATCTGAGGTCACTCTGCTCCATAAGATCTAGATAAGATGTGCCTGAACCCCTATTCTACTTTTTGTGGAATGTTCAATTCCCTTTACAATATTACTGTAAATTCCCAAGAGTTCCTCTGGCTCCAACTTTATATACTATTTTTGGACTCTTATTTTTTAGTCGTTAAGTTTTGAAATTCTCTTTCTTTTCTTGACTTAGTATCTCCTAAATCTACCAGGACTTTGGTGATGGTTTGTGGGTCCCCAGATTACTAAGCATGTCACATAGCCAGTAACCTAAAGTAACATTTCAGGCCCCGCCGTGTCCTTTCAACAACCCCGCCTCTTTGTAGCAGCCCTGCAATCCTGTCCCTCTTCCGCTGGCTAGTTCCTCCGTCTGTCCCTTGCTAGTCCCTATGCTTTCCTTCTTGTATTGGCTTTAATCTTATCAGCTCCTTACAAAATATATTTGAAACCTGAATAGGTTTAAGTCACCAGCATCTCCTACCTAAATTTTTGCAACAACTCTGTGACTTTCACCTCAGGCTGTTCTGACTACAACAATCTGAATATAATCCCTTTAAAATGTAAAGTAGATCACTCCTCAGAACTCTACAGTAGTTTTCTATCAGTAAAATCCCAAGTCTTCCCCAGGCCCTGAGGTCTTCACTGTAGATGAGGGATTTCTGTTTTTCCTTAAACAAGTAGGGCACACTCCTGCCTCAGGGCCTTTGCATTTGTCAACTCTGCCTAGAATGCTTTCCCCAGATATCTCATTCCATTCAGGTCTTTATTCTAATGTTATTTTTCTGTTTAGGGTGGTTTCTACCCTTCCTTATTTTACTTTTCATCACAACAGTTATCATTATTTGATATAATACATGTCTGACTTGTTCCTTTATCCTTTTCTCTCTAGATCACCATTTTAAAAACTATGGTATGTATCAGACATAGCAGGAGAGCTTGTCAAAGCAGATATCGCTATGCCGCCCTCCCAGATCTTCTGACTCAGTGACCAGGCTGGGACTTGATAATTCGCAGGTATAACAAGGTCCCAGTGGTACTGATGCTACTGGTCCCTGAATCACACTTTGAGAACCAGTGCACTAGAAGTACAAGGTCCAATACAGTGGCCAATACATGTGGCTATTTAAATTGAATTTAAATAAAATGAAATGAAATTAGAAACTTAGTTTGTTAGTCTACTATGTCCACGATGTATTTCAATTGCTCAGTAGTATCCATGTAAGGATGTCTAAACCTACGGACAATTTCGTGAGAGTTTATTTGAGCCAAACTGAGGACATGCTTGGAAGCAAGATCTCACAAATTCTCTGGAGAATGGCAGTTTGGCAGCTCTTCTTATGCATTTGGGATCAAGGGAGGGAAAGTAAGGAAGATTACATGAAATCCATTGCTGGCTGATTGAGGAGAGGGCAACCTCCTAGGGATAAAAAGTAAAACCAGGATATATTTACAGTAAACAGGGATGGTATACAGGCAACAAGATCATGTGCTAGCTGGAGGATGGTTAGAGGTGTCTGGAAAAGAGGATTACTCTGACATTGCAGAGATTTGTTAATGGAGATGCACAAGAACAATGGACAGGACTTGCTTAAGGTAAAGATAAAGCTTTTATGAAGGAAGTTATAGGCCTGGGGTGTAACTGCTCACCTTGACCTGCCCAGCTAGTAATTCAAGGTCAGAGCACCCTGTGAGGTTACTTTCGGTCACTGAGCTTGTCTGATTTACTTTATAGCTCCTTTCTCTTTCACAATAGCCTTGTGTGGTGAGAGGCCACTGCATTGAACAGCACAGACAGAGAAAGATTTTATCACTGCAGAAAGTTCCATTGGGCAGCAGTGCTCTGGAACATGTACTACATGAAGATGGATTTCTTTTCTGTCCCTCTCCCCCACCCCAGCCCCCTAGAGTTGAATGCTCATATTTCTATATCTGGTCTACTTGGAGCTGCTTTAGTGTAAGGAATAAAGTAGATAATGCATCACTTTTTTTTTAGCATTTAAAATATATGTTAATGAGAACACTTTCTCACCATCTTTAAATAAAGAAGATTTGCACCTTTTAATCTGAGACTGCTCTGGCATTAGGTTTTAATTGCTTCCTGGTCCACAGGGCCTGGATGTACTACTAACTCCCCCTTATCTTGAGGTTCCTGTGAGCTTTCTCTGTTGGAAGTCCTTGTGGCAACCTCAGGGGCTTGATTCTTACCCAGTGTTTAACCACTTCCAGTTTTGCATTTACTTGTGAACTTAAGGAGTATGCACTTTTTCTAACCCAAGCATCTTTACTACATTTTTCCCCAATACGAACATCTTTTTGTACTTTTACTCTGGTAAGCAGTGTCTGAGGGTGCTGTGGATCCTCTCATATTTTTTCAAGATATGCAGGTGAAGGCTGAAACGCTGTATCTGGAATTCTTGACTTGGTAAACTTCTGACAGATTCAATCCATACAAGTGGGACTCCACACCTTTTATCACAGGTTGTAGTTTTCCTTGAACAACAAGAACAACTGAGCTCACACTACTAGCCTGGAGTGCAGGGACTGTTCCTTGTGCAGATCTTGACAGGAAGCAGAGCAAAGGAAAGACCAATACGTAACTTTTTTTCCCCATCAGATGGCTAGTTAGTTTTCCCACTACTGGTTGTTGAAAATTTAATTCTTTTCCCAGAAATTTGAAATACCATTATTATATGCAGTATTAAATTCCCATCTGTATTTGTGTCTATTACAGAACTTTCTGGTCTATTGCATTGATCTTTCTAGGAAGAAGAATATTTTCAAGGCAAAATTGACTTCTGGAATTATTGAATAAAGATTTGACCTTAGAATTATAAAATGAGAGAATAAAGTCATAAAGAAGTTCTACAATTATTAGTTGCCTTTGGAAGAAATATTTTTATTAGAAAACTTCTATGTAGTAATGAGTTCAAAGGTCATGATATAGCTCTAGTCAGTATGAAACCTTTGTGCCTTGAAATCTGGTATAGTGTGCAATGATTTGTTGATGTAAGAAATATCCAAACCTGTGGAGGATTTGTATAGGATTTTATTTAAGCCCAAACTGGTGATAGCTGCTGGGAAGCAAGATTTCAAATGCTTTGGAGAATTGACAGTTTTGCAGTTTCTTTTATGCATATGAAATTAAGGAGGTAACCAAAGGAAGATTACAGGAAGGTGGGAGAAAGTAAGGCGGGGATTAAGTTACAGGACAATTGAGATTATGTGCTCCTGAGGGTAGTTAGACTTTTTTCAGAGGTGTGTTAACCTAGATGTGTAGAAGCAATGGAGGGGGCCTGCTTAAAGCAAAGATAAACCCTTTACTAAAAAGTTCTATGCCCGGGCATGACTACCCACCAGGACCTGCCTGTAGGAATCTGTGATCAGATCGCCCTGGGAGGTCACATTCCCTAGAACACCTGTTTTATCCACACACAGATTATAGACGATCAGATCAATGGAGGGAGCAGGCCATTTTTATAATATTCTTGGCCCATTATCCACCCCATCTATTAAATTAGAAAATTAATGTATCACAGATAAAAAAGACAATAATTTATTAAAGCATATCAGAAGGGTTCAGTAAAAGTATGTAGAGTTTCAGATTGTTTTTACCTTTAAAAATGGAAAATATATTTTTTCTTTAAATGTTTATGTTTGTACATCAAAGGATATAAAACGATGGCACAAAAATAGGGATTAACAAAACAGAAACAAAACAGAACTTTACGTCAATAACTACTTTTAACTTTTATTGTGTATTTCTAAACAACTGAACGTTTGAGTTTTTTAAATTCTAAGGAACTACACATTTAAGAAAAGTGTTTGAAACGTAAGCTTTAGTATTTTTATATGTATTAATTGGTATTTATATATATACAGAGAAATATAATCTGAACATACCACCGTTTACTCATGGACCGTAGTGGACAGCGTTCCATTTGGTTGGCAGTGAAAGTTTTCTCTTCTTCCAGCGTAACTGTATTTAAAATTGTATTTACCTAGACATCGCCTAATCCTCCTTAACCTTATTTACTCTCAGAAAAAGAAGGTACCATTTCCAAGTGTACAATTGAATTGGTGTGTAACCTCAAAGTGCTCACATAGAGTACTATGTTACCGAAATATTGACTTCAATAATACCATTATGGTTGTCTCCCTTTAGGTGAATTTAGTATGTACTATCCAAAACCCAAATGTGGGCAACTGTAAACAAATTTATGTATGAGCATACTAGGTCAAGAGAAGGACATAAAACTTCCAAATATTATTGTGAAATCGTCTAATGAGACATAGGAACTATATTTTGAGGACTGGAAACTTACTCCAGAGAACAGTTTTTACTGAGAGACGTGAGCCTTTTTATTTATTTTTCTTGATATATGTGTAATGGGGTACCACTTGTATGTGGGGGAGGAGAAGGAAGGTCAGTGTGCCATTGTGAAGCATTCCTCTTTACCCTGTGGACACTGAAGTGGCCTAAGTGTGGGCCACAACCACAAAAGGTGAGGTAGGGAGCTGAACACAGGGATGGTTTGAGAACCTTTCTGTTGTACGTGTTTTTGAGTTCAGCACTACCCTATGTCAGACCACTACCCTTCCTCAGCAGGAGACTGCCTCTCTGGAGACCTGGGGACTCCATTTAGGAGAATAGGGATTAGACACATGTGAAAACAGAGGTACTAAGTTAAAATCAGCATACTGAACGGTGAAATTCCTAACCTCATTTCCCTGTCTGAAAGCCAGCAGTCAGGTTCATATCTCTAGCTAAGAGATTGGGATTTTTTTTTTTAACTGATATTGGCATTTCTTAGTGGAAACATTAGTGGCCACCTGCCTACCCTCAAGTGAAACTCATCCACGTGTACCTCGGTCCATGAGAACAGGACTTTTACACAGTGTTTTAGTGCCTCAGTCGTAAATGTGAACTAGCAGCTCAGCATCATCGGTCATTTTAGGAAAGCACATCACACAAAAGATTTTTTAGAGGCTTTCCTTAAGGGCTGGCAATTAAGAAAGACTCAGAGACCACATTATTCTGTTGATAGTGTGAATGAAAACACAAGTCTGTGTGAATAATTGATTTTGTGGAAAGGGAAGCAAAACATTGAGAATGTCTCTGGATCTCAACTTGAGTGTGCCATTTCCTATAGAAATAGATTCTGTATTACCATTAGCATTGAAAATGTAATCATTTTTGAAATTATCTCATGCATTTACCTGATTACTTTTTTATTGTTTAGCACCAGAGCCCATAAACTTTCTGTCAAGGACCAGAGAGTAAATATAATTAGGCTTTGTGGGCCATGCAGTCTCAGTCATGTCCTATTCAAATCCCACTGTGACACAAAAGCAGCCCTAGCTATCATGTAAACAAATGAGTGTGACTGTATTCTAATAAAACTTTATTTAAAAAAATAGGCAGTGGGCCCACTTTGACTTGCAGATCATGGTTTGCTCATACCCGGTCTAGTCCGTCTAGTACAGTACTAGGTCTGTGAGAGCAGGTATGCCACATACTTGTGCTGTGTGCCTCATGCTTTGAGAATATTAAATATGTTTGAGTGAATTAAGAAATTTGAACTACATTTTCCTTAGGATTTTGTATGCTTACCCATGTAGATATTTACTATGCTTTTCAAAGCGCAAATGGTAGTAACTCTTCTTAATGTTTTATTCTTATGGGAACTTTGGAATATAATCAATTTGCAACTAAAGACTGCTAGTATTCTAAATAATATTGTGAAGGAGCATCAGCTAAACTAAGTGACTGCTCTTGGGTAAGTAAAGGACTTTTCCTTCTCCTGAGATTTATAATATGAAGACAATTTGGCAGATAAAATATAGATGATTGTTAAACGAACACTATAGAGTCCAAGCTCTCTTGAATACTACTCAGGACATTTTAAAAAGTATAATTTTTTTGGCTAAAACATAGTCGTTTGATTTTTAAGCTGCTTTCACACATACTAATTTGTTGCCTTGTTTTACTACGTATACTGAAAACAAGAGGGCCTAAGAAAAACGCTTGAAACAGTAAGTCTGACAGCTGATGAAACCGTGCTATCAGCGTTACTCTTGTTTTACAGTAAACCTGCGATGGACTTGTTGATATTCCTCTGCGCCCAGTATCACTTGAACCCATCAAGTTACACAATTGATCTGCTGTCAGCTGAAAAGAACCCCATTAAATTTAAGCCAAACACACCAATAGGAATGTTGGAGGTGGAAAAAGTAATTTTAAAGCCAAAAATTTTGGATAAGAAAAAACCTACACCTGTAATACCAGAGGTAAGAATTTCACTGTAGATTTTGATATCTTATGGCTAAAATACTAAGTTGATTTTTCAGTCATTATTTGCAGTTCTTTATAAATAAAATATAAATTGTCTTTCCTGGTCAAATTTAAAGTGAATGTGGCTATCATGTTTCCCTAGACAACTTTGTTTAGGGTTCAGTTGGTTATTGATCCTTGGGCTAAGTAGCATGGGGGGAATACTTTAGATTTTTGATGCTCTGAAATGATCTATATGACAGTATTAGAATCTGACAATTATGAATGATCTGTATTTTAAGCTATTCTTTTAAAAAGTATTTTGTATATAAAGGAAGGTTTTGGGGCTTTCTATTAAGAATTCATTTGGGTCTCTCTCTCCCCCTCCCCGCTCCCCCTCTCCCTGCCCACGCCTTCTCCCTTTAGGCATGTCTCTTTGCTTTCTCTCTTCTAAGCTCCAAGGGCCCTTCTTTTGCCTCTGTAACTTGTTTCCTGAGTCCACACATCCCAGCTGGCTCATTTCTTCTACGGCTCACTATTTCTACCTCTGTGATTTTCTAAGTAAACTTAAAAGAATTTATTTAAGAATTTATTAAAATAGTTTTTTGGCTTCATTTACTTGGTAAGTGGTGGTTGTAACTTACTGACTTCTACATTATTGTTCATTTGAGCTACACAATGGCTCAGTTTTCTGAAATGTATGTATTTGAAGCAAAAAATTTTAACTATTCTAATATCATCAATTCTTTATATAATTGGTTTTATTCTATAGGCAATAGAGGTACAAACTAATGGGTTTCAAGAAATACTCTTTCATTAGGAGCAACATCAATCATTTTTAACTTCAGAAAATATATAGAGATTTATATATTAATAGTCCATTGACAAATGGACTATTCTCATATTTTCTTCATATTCTTAAAAAGCTGTTAATAAAGAAGTTAATATTTTTATAATCCTAAAACATACTTGCTTTCTTCCAAATGTGATTGAATATTAAATATTAATTAGGGTAGTGTGCTATATGCCTAGATATGTGGGCCGTTTAGATACACAATTTATGCTATAGCGTGGGATCCCATGTGGTGTTTGTTTTATGAATTTATGTTAAGCTTTGAAGATCTGTAATCTATAGACTTCACTTAGCGTGGTCACATGTTTCAAAGTTCTGATTATATCCAGTATTTAATTCAGTTTTATTAAATGATCAGGTGCTTGAAAATCTCAATAATTTTGAATTAATAGCATTAAATATCTTAATAAGGAACATTTTAATATTTTTTACTAATGTGTTAAAATTAGGCAAAATAGTAATAATATAGTGAGAGCAATAGGTAGTCACAATAGCTCATGTTTCTTTATTGATAATTATGTGCCAGCCACTGTGCTAAGCTCTTTACATGCATTATCTCATTTAACTTATTTCAAATGGAGAGAAGTTAAAAAATCTTAGTGTTTTAACCAAGATTCCCCTTTTTTATTGAGACAGCTAAAAACCATTAAAAGATAAATATTCCTCAAACAAAGGATGGAATAAAACATGCTTAATTCTGTATTATGAATATTTGTTAATTTTAAAGTAAATATTTTCAGGAACAAAACAAAAATATCCATGATTCTTTTTGAATTTAAACTTACTTAATACTTCACAAGGGTTGTGAATTTAATCTAGATTATTTAATAAGCAAACTGTTTCTAAGAATCTAATTTGGATTTAGGAATTATCATTCATCAAAAACAATTACGTTTATTTCAGCAAATTATAGTATAACTATGGCATTAATCTGTGTTTCAGAAAACTGTGAGAGTAGTGATCAATTTTAAGAAGACGCAGAAGACGATAGTGAGAGTTAGCCCACACACATCACTTCAAGAACTTGCCCCCATCATATGCAGCAAATGTGAGTTCGATCCAGCACATACACTGTTGTTGAAGGATTATCAGTCTCAGGAGCCCCTCGACGTGACAAAATCTCTTAATGACCTGGGCCTCAGAGAATTATATGCCATGGATGTCAGCAAAGGTAAGACTTGTTGTTTTCTTCATTTGACAGGATGTGTGTATACAGGGTGAGGCAAAAGTAGTTTCACAGTTGTGCGGACATGAAACACAGTTTATTCTTGTATTATTGTTCATTGATTACTGTATTATTTTTCATGCAGGCAACTATAAACCTACTTTTGCTGTACTCTGTATGGATATATGTGTGTATTAGGTTTATGTATAGTTTTTCTCAAATTCATAATGGCACTTTAATGGATCCTAAATGGATCCTATAGATAGAAGTCAATACATGGCATTAGAGATAAGAAGAGAACACAAAATATAATTTTATTTTAGTTATTAAAATTGAAATCAAAACTTGTCTTTTTTAGCTGCATCACATTTTACAAATTTCCATCTACCTATGAATATATTTTTGGTCGAATTTAACTTAATTCTTTGTGGCTTTGAGACTTAAACAAAATAAAAATTTACGTGTAATGTATTATTGTTCTAATCAAGTGTGAATTACTGTAGACTCACTATGATTTTGTCTCAGTCTTAACTAGCATTCAAGTTTGGAAGTTTCTTGCTAAATTTTTTTCTAAGGTCAGCACCCAAAACCAACAGGCTTATAAAATGAATCAGTTTAATTTCAAAAGTTTTCAAAATAGAAATACTTCTCAGTATTAATCTACATAAAAATTTAGTATATTAAAATTGGGAGATCTTAGATAGTGTTGGTTTGCATGATGTGTAATAGAAAGTGCAAGCTCATTTTTTTATATGAATCTGTTTTATTAGGAGAAATAAAAAGTTTAGTAAAGGAGACAATTACATCTTCTATGCATAGAAAACTGCAAACTTTACCCTGAGGTTGAGGCTTTATGTAAGTCCACAGTCAACTGTTTCAACTCAGTGATGTTACATACTTGAACAAACATCATCCTTAAGTCAATTTACCCTCTTTTACCCCCTTCCCTGTAGCCGCTTCTGTTACTGCCTTCAGTAAATCATCTGTGCAAGGTAAGACATATGAATCAGCAGAAACAAATCATAACATAAAATCTCTATTTCTGTTGGGTTAATTGAAAATAAGCTTCTGATTTCACCTTCTTAATATTACTAATGTATACAAGATTTTAACTTAGACAATCTTTGTGTTTTATTTCCTGAAAAATCATTTATAAGACCCTCCTTGATTTCTGAATTTTAATACAATAATTACATTTCAATAATTGTTTTAAAATTAATATTAACCTAAGATGTGAAAAATATATTCTTGACTTTTAGACAAGAAAAAATGATTTTGCTAGGATCTTTATTGGGTACAAATACTAATAGTGTGATGGTATCATGAAAAGATCTTTGATTATTTCCATTGAACTATAATTTATAGTATCAGGATATATATCATAGGAAATTTTTGCAACCATTATGTTGTTTGTGAATATTTTGTAATGACTTGGAAAATGGTTTATACTAAAATGAACTTTTAAAGCATTTAAATGTGTTTAATACAGTTGTAAAAAACTTTTAAATAAAATTTCTGAAAGTAAATACATAAAAAATTTTTATGATGGCTACCTTTGGGTGGCAGGGCATTAGGTTACTTTCTATCCTTTTCTTTATATTACAAAATTTTATAATGGGAATGTATTACTTTCATAGTGAAAACTTTATTAAAAATAGCCAATAATAATAAAGTCTGAAAGTCTTCCCTCATTAAAAAGGGATAGGGTCAGAGAATTGACTACGTTAATAATTACCACCCTACTAAAAACACACACCATAAACTGTACATATTGTTTGTTATTGGAATCTTCTTTCTTTCCAACTTTCAGTTTTTCCAGAGCACAATGAGCCTCCCAAGTCCAAGAATTAAGCCCACATAGATAATAGCATGATTATTTCTTATTAGTGCCTGTCATGAATACGAGCCTAATCGAAGGAGCTGAAATGTCTTATGTAAAGTATATACTGATTAATCAGAGGGCAGGCATTTTAATTGACTGGACCTGAGATATGGAGCTCTTTTGGCAAGTAGATAGGGTAAATAGCTTTATCTTTCTGGATCTAAAATTCTACTTCCATCATAATAAAGAGATTAGAAAAAGTTATCTTTGTTGTTCTTTCTAGCTACAATATTCTGTTACTTGTACTTGACTTTTGCTCCTAACTTTGCCATTCTCCACATACATAACCCAAAGTGAATTCTCTATTCTTGTTGGCCTCATTTTGAAGATGTTGAGTGCATTGATTTCTAATACCTCTTCCAGCCAAAAATGTATGTGGTTTGTTCAGAGTATTAGATATTATGAACATAACCATAAAACAATAGAATAGAAAAATTAAGAAAGCTCTTATTACAGTGTCAGAATCTACAAGGTCAGTCTAATTGCTTTCTCCTAATTTTATCTGGTGTTATCAGGGGGCTTAGAACTTTGCATGCTATTACTTGTATAGTCTCTCTACTGGAAAAAAGAAATTGTATTTGAGTTGCTTTCTAAGTAAGCTGAAGCCCTTGTTTGTGTTAGTGTTTAACTCTAATATTCAGTGATCCCTGACATAAAGCAAGTGAAGACTTAGGGCTTAACTGCTGTAGAGGATGAATGGGCACCTGGGAATTACTTTACCAAAAATAACTATATAAAATAATCTGGTTATATTTATTGCACTGCATCAGCATGTGAATTTTCCATCTACTATTACAACTAAATTTAATTCTATGTCTACATACAATTAGTGGAGGATTCTCTCTTAAAATGAAATAGTAGCATTTGTTTTAAAAAAAGGAGGAGGTACTATAAGTCATCTTTAAATGGATACCAGTTTTAGTTGTACCATTAATGTCCATTATCTTGGTGGAAGTTATTTTAACTCTCTAGTCACCTAGGTCCTCATATAATGGGACAGTACGACCCACTTCCATTTCTCTACATGCTCAAACCTAGAAAAAGGGCTCAGAATGATAACTTATTATATCTCCCTAACAGAATTGTTCCAAGAAATAAATTAGGCATGTAAAAAATTGGTAACCTTAATGTGCTATTCACATGTTGATGATTATTTGTTGCTCGTACCAAATGCATACTGCTTATTTAAGATTTGAAGTTTTATTTTGTGAAACATAATTCTCCTTTAATTGTTATTAAGGCATATTGCATTACTTTAGTTATTGGCATGTACTAGCTTTGCTTTCCTGGGATAGCCCTATTTTATCATAATTTAATTTTTTAACATTGTTTTTAAGTAAAAATACTGTACATTTACCCCTAAGTAATAAGTATGCATTTAAGACATAAATTTATTTCAGACTATTAATTTACCTCTAACTGCTGCTTTAGCTATATCCCACAAGTTTTTATTTGTATCCCACAAAGTTTTTACTTTGTTTCCTATGTTATGGAAATTATGCTGTGATTTACTATAAAACCCATATGTTTCTTAGTAGACATGTTTTTAAAAATTTACAGATCTTCACTCCTTATTTCTCTATTTAAAAAAAAAAATAATTTATTTATTAAGTAAAGCAGGTCATTTGTCTTACAGAGTTTCCCACATTCAGAATGTTGCTAATTACATCCTGTGATGCCACTTAGCATGTTTCTCTACCATATTTACTATAAATTGATTGTTAAATCTAGAATCTTAATCAGATTTGGTGAGATATTTTTGGCAAGGATATTTCACAGGTGATATTGTGTACTTCCATTAGCAGACATGTAATGACAAGTAATCTTTTTTGGTGTTAGTCATAGATAATTATTGCCTATATTTTAGTCAGAAGTTGAAAAATGGTCACAATCTATTGCAAACATTCCTTAATTAGTTGAGATTTTTCTAAGAAATCAAATTCCCCCATGTCTGCTCTTTGTCTATCTAGGTGGAATTCATCCAGAAAAGGCAGGAAAGAGTGTTTCTTACCCTTCATTAGTTTTTAAAATAATGATTCCCTAGCATTACACAAAGATGAGCAGTAAGGATCGTTACTTTTTTAGTATTGCTATGAATGCATGGAATTAAATATGTAATATGTTTCACTTTATTGAGTTATTCTTAAGATACCCAAATTGTCTGGACTTTTGCCAGTAGAAACCATATAAAATTGGTTCTTTTAAAACCAATCTCAACTTATACATTCTTTGATAGTGAATAAAAAATCAGTCATTCTTTTTTTTTTTTTAATTTTTTGTTCCAGAAAATATTTTTCTTTTGATTTTTTTCAACCACCTAAAAATGTAAAAACCATTCTTAGCTCATAGGTTGCACCAAAAAAGTATAGGCTGGACTTGGCCCATGGGCCGTAATCAGCTGAATCCTGATCTAATGTAAATAAATTTCACATTATATAAATGATAAAATTTATCCATTTAAAGTGTACAGCCCAATGGTTTCTACTATGTTCACTGAGTTGTGCAAACATCACCATGATATTATTCAACACCCTAAAAAGAAACCCTGTACAGTCACTACCCATTCCTTTCCACCCTATACCTCTGCCCTAGGCAACCACTAATCTACTTACTGTCTCTATAACTTTGCCTGTTCTGCACATTTTATATAAGCAGAATCATACCAGATATGGTCGTTTTTGTCTGGCTTCTTTCATTTAGCATAGTGTTTCAAGGTTCATCCTTGTTATATATATCAGTATTTCATTCCTTGTTGTTGACAAATAATATTCCATTGTATGGATATACAGTTTATTTCTCAGCTGAGGAGTACATGGTTGTTTTCACTTTTGGCTGTTATGAATAATGTTGCTATAAAAATTCATCTGCAAGTTTTTGTGTGGACATGGTTTTTATTTCCCTTAGATATAGACATAGGAGTGGAACTGCTAGGTCATATGGTAACTCTATGTTTAACTTTCTGAGGAACTGTTTTCCCAAGAGGCTGTACAAATTTACATTCCTATCAGTAGTGTATGAGGGTTCCAATTTCTCCACATCCTTGCCAATACCTGTTATTACCTGTCTTTTTGATGATAGGCATCCTAGAGGTTATGAAGGGGTATCTTACTGTAGTTTTGATGTTGAGCATTTTTTCATTTGCTTATTGCCCATTTGTATATCTTCTTTGGAGAAATGTCTATTCAAACCTTTGCTCATTTTTAAATTCAGTTGCCTTTTTGTTGTTTACTTATAGGAATTCTTTATGTATTCTGGATATAGGTCCCTTAACAGATAAGTGATTTGCAAATACATTGTTCCATTCGGTGTCTTGCCTTTTCACTTTGATGGTGTCCTTTGAAGCACAAAAGTTTTTAATTTTGATGAAGTCCAATTTATCTTTTTGGTTTTTTTGGAGGGTTTTTTTTTTTTTTTTGGTTGCTTGTGAGTTTGATGTTGTATTGGAGAAACCATTGCTTAACTCAAGGTTCAATGGTCTTTTTAAAACTTCAATGTGATCAGTTTACTTCTTCCTTCAAACATCTCCAAAAGCTACTTATGACATTTAGAATTCTTTTCTTTAAGCAGTTTATTTATTTATTATTTATTTCTCTCTTTCTTTTTAATTGTTCAGGTACAATTGTCTCCATTTTCCCCCCACCACTCCCCACCACCCCAGCCGTCCCTACCTCCCACTCTCGATCCTATCCCCCTTTGGCTTTGTCCATGTGTCCTTTATACATGTTCCTTGATGACCCTCCCCACTTTTCCCCTCATTATCCCCTCCCATCTCCCCTCTGGTTACTGTCAGTTTATTCTTAATTTCAACGTCTCTGGTTATGTTTTGCTTGCTTGTTTTGTTGATTAGGTTCCACGTATAGGTGAGATAGTATGGTATTTGTCTTTCACTGCCTGGCTAAGAATTGGCCATTCTTAAGCAATCATAGTTCCTTTCAGTGGGAAATGGTTAGAAAGACATTCTGGGCCAGGGTGACTCCGCAGTGCTGGGTTTGTCACTGTTTGGAAGTCTCTTCAGTTGACATTAGGAAATACTTTTGGAAAATGAAGTATTACATGTGCAACCTTGAGCTTCGACATTTGCCATTCTGATTAAAGTGAGATTTCTCACTTTTGGCACTATTGATGTTTGGGGCCAGGTAATTCTTTGTTGTTGAGGGGCTGTCTTGGACGTCGTAGTATGTTTAGCAGCATCACTGGCCTCTACCCAGCAGGTACCAATAACACATTCTCCCCACCCCACCTACCGGTATAACACGCAAAATTGTCCCCAACACTGTCAGATGTCCTCTGAGGTGCAGATGAGGGTAGATCATCCCCAGTGGAGACCCTCTGGATTAAAGAAATATCATGTATGAATTATATAACAAAGTACTAAGTAACTATAATGAATCATGTTTTGGGAAAGGAAATATTTTTTGATAGTTTACCTCTGACATAAAAATATATTCAAAATAAACAAAGGGACAAACTGAATGTAGCAATTTGATATCTCATTTAATTTGAAGATTTTTACTTTGAATATTATTGGTAATTATGGAACGCAGACTTTGAGTCACAAAGAATTGAGTTTGCCATAGCCCTATAATCTCTTAATTATTGGCCCCAAGTAAATGTCTTAGTTTCTCTAAGCTTCGATTTCCTATATTGTGAAATAGGAGCAATACTACTAAATATACCTGTTGCTTTGAGAATTAAGTAAGTTATAAGGTGTGCAGCAGAGTGCATGGTTCATAGGAGATCATAATTAGTAGCTTTTATAACTAGATAAAATTGTCAAAGGAAAGAAATTGAGAGAAACTTGGAGCTGAATGGGTGCTTTTTTTCCTCTTTTAGAATCCTGCCAGATATCACCAAATTTAGACATTATGAAGGAGAAAGAAAATAAAGGATTTTTTGGCTTTTTTCAACGCAGTAAGAAAAAGCGAGATCAAGTAAGTATTTCCTTATTTATGATTTTATAAGAGCCCTCTAATCTGTTTTTAATTGCATGTGCTGTTTATCTTGAATTTACATATAGATTTTGCCTTTTCATTCTTTATTAGACTGCCAGTGCCCCGGCAACCCCTCTCGTGAGTACTAACCGCCCGACTTTTACAAGGTCCAATACCATTTCCAAAACATACATTTCAAACACCCTGCCTTCGGATGTGCCTAAGAAGAGGCGGGCTCCGTTGCCTCCAATGTCCGCATCTCAGAGTGTCCCCCAGAACCTCGCTCACGTCCAGGAGAGGCCAGCTTCTTGTGTAGTGAAGTCCGCGAGCGTGGATGAAACAGATAAGGTGCGTAATTTGGTTTGGTTTTGTTTTAGGATAGGGCACGGGACCTTACCTAACTTGTCTTTTTCTACATAGGCTACTAATAAAGTTAGTAACAATTACTAATATGTAGAAAAGTGAAGAAATAGTTACTTGTAAGATCAATACTGGGAGGAGACTTGCTGTGTCTGCACAGTTCTATGATGCAGTAGAGAATAAATACATCAATTTTAAGTAGCTTTCACATTCAAGCAAATAAATCATCCATAAACCTTAAAGTGCTGGTCTATTAAGGCCCAACCAGAGGATCTTGTTTGTACGTATTAGGGATGGAAATAGTGAGTTTCTAACTAGATATACTTGCATATTTTTACCAGACTCAAAGAGTCTGGGGAGGGGATTGTTCAAAACACTGTTCTAGGTGTACCTTTTCCCCAAACTTTCTTGTTATTGCTCCTCTTTAATTCCAAATTTTCTGGATTATGCTGTTTTGTGGAAATTCATTTCCAAAATTACTTTTCACGCCCACAAAAATCTCTACTTTCCTTGCTTTACTCGTGTAAACTATAAATGAAATTTTAAGTCAATGTGATTGAACACAAGGCCCTATACTTTGTTGCTTTTAATCAGATAAATGATTTAAGTGACTTTAAGAGCATGTTTTATTTTGAGGTATTTGAAATGCTGAGATGTTTTCTTCTAAGTAGGTAAAGGGTTTGGTTTCCCCCTTGGGAGCTTAGTAATCTCAATGCTTGGGTAATTTTACTTTTCCCAACAAACTAATGAATATGTCATGCTTCCTTAAGTTAAAAAAAATAACTGTAGATTTTACTTGTAACTTATCATATGTATCTTTAGAATAGAAATAGCTTCTATGATAGAAACAAACAAAAGACGCTTAAACTCAGTAGTGACTTGGAAAATCATCTAGTAAACTATTTTGTTTACTTCTATTAAGGTTCTCTTATCTAATGGTTGTGGTATAAAAATCTCATCTTGCAAATCAGAAGGATAATAATTTTTTCAAATGATACAACCAAATGAAAACTTACTAACAAGTTTTCGAGGGCGACTGCTTGGTGGTTGGGTGAAGTGTTCATAGAAAAGATGATTCAGTCTTAAAATATGTGTGGGAGTGCGTTCATCAGTCAAGAAAAGCCCCATTCAAAGACATAAGACATGGCATGCCTGGGGGTGAGCGAGGAACAGATTGAAACTGAGTGAGATAAGCAGAGGCCAACTCAGGGTCGCCAAAGACTTCATTTTGTGACTTCATAGTAAGTCATTTAAAAGGTAGCATTTTCAGGATGGTTTTCCATTTTTAATTACCAGAAAACTACATCATAGGAGTATAAATTATAATATTCTTGAGTAACTACCAAAGTCTGTCTTTTTCTTCATAGAGAAATAAATCTTAGGCACCACTCACTAATCTTGATTCCAGCTGTCCTCGTTCAGTCTCAGTAAACTTTCTTTGCGGTTGTGTCCCAAAGAGGTCTGTGCTGTCTTTCGAACGGTCTGCTTGCTGAAATTCTAGGCCACGCTACCAGTGAGCTCACCAAAAGCTCTGTGTTTGATTCGCACCCTCTGCTCTGTGACCAGCTGACGCCCCCATGTTAAGCAATCTTTATTTTTGTTTCTAGTATATTTGCTTTGGCAAACGAAACATCTTTATACAATTTTCTAATTAATTTTTTCTTTTGATGTGGCCATCTGGATAGTTCTTTGATGTATTGTTTAGTAGGACCCTGGATTATTTGTTTTTCCTGGGAGAAGCTGGAGAACCATTTTTTTTTTTGTATTCATTGTAAAAGTTCTTAACGATTAAGCTGCGGTTCTGTTTGTGAGTGTGTCCGTGTGCACGTGTTTATTCATGTGAATTCACAGCTTCCTAGGCATCTCAGCACTTCTTTCTTTAACTTCTTAGCTATATTAGATGTAACACATGAGTCCTTGGTCTTGATTTTTCTTTCTTCTTTAGTTCTGATTCTCTTCTGATAGCTCAGTACGCTCTCTCGCTCTCTCTCTCTCTTTCTCTCTCTCTCTCTCTCTCTCTCTCTCTCCCTCTCTCTCTCTCGCCCCCTCTCTCCTTGACACTACTACCTTTACCCATTTTCTAAATTTGGAAGTACCGGAATCCATGATGTTAGCCTATATTTATTCATTTGGAGAAAACATATGCTCTCTGTTGAGTTATTAACTGTAATGGTTTGGATAGTTTTCCCCACCAAAAACGTATGTCCCAGTCCTAACTCCCAGGACCCTGTGAATGTGACCTTATTTAGAAATAGTTTTTGCAGATGTAATCAAGAATCTAGAGATGGCATCATCCTGGATTTAGGTTGGGCCCAAATCTAGTGACTAGTGCCCTAATAAGAAGAAGGAACACAGGCACAGAGACAGCAAGGAGAAGGATATAGTGTACGTGTGTGTGTGTAATCACATCCTCTTTATGCATTCATCCATACATGGACACTTAGGTTGCTTTCCATGTATTAGCCATTGTCGGTAATGCTGCATTAACCATGGAAGTGCAGGTATCTCTTCAATACTCCTTTTTCATCTTCTTTAGATACATACCCAGAAGTGAGACCGCTGGATCATATCGTAGTTCTGTTTTTAATTATTTGAGAAACCTCCATACCGTTTTCTACAGTGGCTGCCCTGATTTACATTCATCCAACACTCACAAGGGTTCCCTTTTTTCCTACATTCTTACCAGCACTTTCTCTTCTTTAAAAACAAAATAGTTTAAATATTTTAGTTACAGTTGACATACAGTATTATATTAGTTTCAAGTTTACAACATAGTGTTTACACCTTTATGTAACTTATGAAACGATCACCCGCATAAGTTGAGTACCACCTGACACCGTACATCGTTCTCACTGTAGTGTTGACTGTATTCCCTGTGCAGTACCTTAGTCCCCATTACTTAACAGTAGGAGGTTGCATCTCATTGTGGTTTGGATTTGCATTTCCATGATGATTAATGGTGCGGAACACCTTTTCATGTACTTGTTGGCGGTTTTTGTATATATATTCTTTGGAAAAATTTCAACTCCATTTCTCTGCCCATTTTTAACCCCACTTTTTTTGTTTGTTTGTTTTGCTCTTGAATTATATGAGCTTTTTATATATGTTGGGTATTAACCCTTTATCAAATATGTGGTTTGCAATATATTCTCCCCTTTTGTAGTTTGCCTCTTCATTTTGTTGATGATTTCTATTGCTGTGCAGAAGCACTATTTTATTTTTAAACTTTAATTTCTCATCATTTTCAGTGGGTTTCTTTATGCATTCACCCATACATGGAACTGTTCTTTTACCTGCTTCATGGAGAACGTTCTAAAGATTCCATCACAGAGTGATACTACTTTCTCTGAATTTGTTTCTCTTCTGTCTTTTCTTGGTATTAATATATGAATGTATGGACATATTATATTTATATGATACATATTTCTAAAGATAAAAAGGAAAATACAGTGAAAATTCTTCTTTCCTACCTTGCCCCTAACCAAATTCTTCTGCATAGAAGCACCTGCTACTAACAGTCTCTCCTGTGTCTTTCCAGACATAAGCTGTGCACATTCAAGCCAGTAGTCATGCTACATATTTTTTAGGTGGTTGGTGGTCCTGTGCTACACGCACTGTTATAACTCACCTTTCAGTACTGAATGGAGTGTCTTAGATACTTATCAGTACAAAAAGGGCTTCCCCTTTTCAAAGGCTGCATAACATTTCATTGATGTACTATATATACTAACCTGATATGGGGTAAGTACCCCATTCTCTAAACATAAACATTAGGCTTCTGTTATTGTTTAAAGTTTTTTAGCTTTGTTAATTTTCTTTCCTCTTCCCAACTAGAGGGCAGGAATTGTGCCTCTCCGAACATTTTGTGACATAGAGAATTCATATGGAAGCTTTTACCACAGTTTTCACACTGCTGGGTATAGTACGTACTGTGAGAATATCTACACTCATAATATCACTAAATTTTAGTATTTCACATGTATACATGGTGAATTTTCAGAAGTACTTGCATAACTTAAAAATTGCTTATATTTTCTTTATAGTAATTGGCCCAGGTAATTGGCAATGTTTTTCATAAGCTTTAACAGAAAAGCCAGAATTTTGGTAAGGTTGTATTGAAAGAGTAAAGACCAATAACTAAAATGTATGAGGGAGGGCCCCCCAAAAAACGGGATTTATTTATAAAAATTTGTGTTTTTAGTCTTCCATGTTTAAACTTCAGTCTCCTTGAAAGTACTCTCCATTTGATGCAATACACCTATTGAGGTGTTTTTTCCACTGCTCAAAACAGTTTGTGATCTTGTCAATATTAGTGCCTTTTAGTGCCTCTGCTATTTTTTGTTTTACTTCTTCCACATTGGCAAAACATTTCCCTTTGAGGACTTTTTTTCATCTGGAGAAACAAAAAAAAGTCTCTCAGGATGAGGTCAGGTGAATAAGTAGGGTGGGGCATGGGGGTCATGCCACTTTTTGTCAAAAACTGCTGAACACTCAGCGTGGTGTGGGCAGGTGCGCTCGTAAACCACCCATCGTGAAATGAGCTAATGCATTGAGTCTTCAAAAAAAATTCACTGATGCTGAACGCAGCCTCTCACACCACCACCAGCTGACACATTGATATAGATGGGTTCCTAGAACACTCACCTAGAGGGGAAGCCTGTACTACAAGGGGCCCACCATCTAGAAGATAACTCCATTTTTTTTTTAAAGGAATTTTTTTTTAAGATTTTATTTATTTATTTTTAGAGAGAGGGCAAGGGAGGGAGAAAAAGAGGGAGAGAAACAGCAATGTATGGCCCTCACTGGGGACCTGGCCTGCAACCCAGGCATGTGCCCTGACTGGGAGTTGAACTCGGACCCTTTGGTTCCCAACCCGCACGCAATCCACTGAGCTACACCAGCCAGGGCAGATAACTCCATTTTTTTTTGTTTGTTTCCCCTCACCCCGTATATTACAAAATGTGTATAAATAAAATCAACTCTTCAATTGAAGTTTTTCTTTTTTAGCCAAATGCAAATGTTCAGAAAATTTAGCAAAACTGTAAGTTTATGGGTGAATTTTGCTTATTTTACTACTTGTTTTAAATTTAAAATCAAAGATAATCATTATCATTATAGACATTTATAGCTACAGGGTCTGGCACAAATAATGCCCCTTTTTAATTACATAAAAATCTTTTATTACAGAATCATAAGCATGTAATCCTGTAACATAACAGTATCACACAAGTACACCATGTGACATTTCAGGTGAAACCTTCAAATTACTGTCCATGGGAGATATTCACATATCCTACCAACCACACTCAAGCAGGCTCTACTTCTGCCAGACTCTGTTTTTTAACAACTTAGTTTTTAATTTTAAAAAGACTATTTCTAGTGATTGGCTATCGTAGCATGCTAGGAAAAAATAACTGGAAAAAAAAATAACAAAATCATGTCCAAGTCCATGGAGAATATTGGCCACATTCTTATGCTGTGATTTTTATTGTTTAGGAGGTTAACCACAAGGGTGCGCTGTTTAACAGAACTACAGCATTTTGCTTTTTCTAATATTTTTTCCCCCAAAGCTTTCTTTAATAAAAAAGAAAGAAGATATTGGAAATAGTTACAGTGTATTAGAAATAGAAAATGCTTATCTCTTTTGAGTGAAGTACCAAAAAATAGAGCTAGAGAGATAAATAACTAATGCATGACAAAGTGACTTATAATTAACACAGTTTATTGATTTTGAGATTTATTTCATTTTAGTGTTCTTTTAAGCAGTCATTGTTATTATGTTTGCCTTAGACAGACTTATGGGTAAGTCAGTCTGCCTTTAGCTTAGAAAAAATTCTGTCAATATCTGTCTTATACTTTTTAGATATCTGTATTTAATAACTTGCCTCATTCTTCTAAGGCTTTTCTCAATACTGGCAAATTAAGCTATTTGGGTAGTGATTTTGAGCTCAAACTGGAAATAAATAAACTGAAACTATTCACATGAAAGGCTGTTGATTTTCTGAGCTAAATGTGGCAACTGATTGTGTGGTTTCCAAAGAAGGTTCAAGGAAGATCCAAGTTAGTAAAATAATTTATCCTAACCCTTGTTTTGAAGCATTACTGCATCTAAAATTATTTTATTCACCTAAAGAATATGTTTTAAAGACTATGGTTCCCTCTCATTGCTGCGGTGTCCTTTTCATGCCCTCAAATTCCTCTGTATTCTCTTTCACATGATTTCAAGCCTCAGGTCATTTTCCTTACAAAAGTGAATGTACTGTCCTCTATAGAAGTGTTCATTTGGAGAAGAGAACTATCCAGTCAGAAATTTCCTGGCAGTTTTCTTGGTACTTTCTGGGCATTATGTGAATATAATTCTGCCTGAAGATTTGAAATGCCGTTTGTGTCACAACATATGTGCTAGTTGGCTCATGCTATTTTCTACATGAATCATATCATATGCATTATTGTATGTATATTATCGTTGCCTATAGTTATTTATGATAAGATTGTGTGTGTATATATAGTTATTTACATAAGATTGTTGTTTATTTCACACATGACAGAGGTCAGACACAAGGACGTGAACTAGAATTGAAAATGAGTTCGAATTCTGGGATTGAAACTAAGTTCAGAAATCCAGTTTCTGCACTGTGTCTGCTAACCAAGTGTCTGTGCAAAGCACATTTAATAAAATTAGTGTCCAAAGCATGTTCTGGTATTACTGACAAATTGGCCTTTTAACACTGTTTCACATTTGAAGAACAGGAAGAAAGTTAGACAGAAGTTGTGTGAATCTGGACTCATAGAAATCACAGAACCTTTGAGCAAATTCTTCATTTTGCACATTGAACGTGGCTTCGCGGCTTGGAGTTGTGCGCGTGTGTGTAACAGCTTCTCGCAGGCTACCGGCACGGAGCCTCGTTCTCTTAGGATGTGTGCTTTGGCTCAAAACACAGTAAGGAATTATCTAGATTCGGCTTTTCATTGGGTCTCCTTTAGCATTCTACTGCAGACAAACACATATTGAGAAATTGAAATACTTTGCCATCCAGTATTATGCAAGTGAAATTTAATACTTGCAGTGTTACTTTTTTGACAAGTGATTTAATTGTTCTTAAAAATATTTGACATTGTTCATCTTTTACCCAATTTTTTTTCAGTTTTAGAACATTATTTATTTTTATTTTTTTATTGTTGTTAAGTACAGTTGTCTCCATTTTACCCCCATCACTGCCCCCCCGCCAGCCATCCCCGTTTCCCACCCTCGATCCTACCCCCTGTGGCTCTGTCCATGGGTCCTTTATACATGTTCCTGATGACCTATTTTATCATTTAATATTTACTATGGTTTATAAGCAGATGATAGATGGTCATAGGCTTATGAAATGTGCTAGTTTATATTTGATGTTAGTTTCATTTAATGAGCTTTAATCCTAGTTTTACATAGTCATTAAGGTGGTTGTAATAGAGCATATATTTGTAATCTTTAAGAAATATAGCTCTTTTTAGTTTTTTCTCCACATAACATTTAATTCCCCATCCACTTTCTACTTATATTTATTGTATAGAAAGTGTACCACATACATAATTCTACAATTGCCTAGGAACAGTGGTTGCCATGACATTTTCAGTTTGATATACGGGATGCAGCTGTCTGTACTTCCAAAAATATGACTTGTTTCATTCACTAGAGAAATCCACCAACACTGTACAGTATATAGTCTGCTTTCTCTTCTAAGACTTTCCCAGATATAAGATAAACTTTGTCATTGTAGCTTTTCATCAGATTTTCAAATGTTCCTAATCACAACAGTAAAAGTAATGATTAGTGCTTATGTAGCACTTACTGATGTTTCAGAGAAGGTTCTAAGCACATTACTCATTTAATGCTCACAAAAATCCTCTGAGCCATTACTTTTTGGGTTTCTGCCAGCTTTCCCTTTGACCTAAATATAAGGGACTATGTTCATTATAAGGCTGTTAAATTTTAAAGAACAGTACTATTAAAAGAACAATAGGTTAACTTTGAAATTCGTGTAGATTTCTCATCCTTGTGTTCTTGTAGTAGACATAATTTATGCCCCTCTGCTGTGCGTAATAAAATAGCATTGAAAATAATCAGCATTAGGAGTCTTTGTTTACAAGTTCTCGTAGTATGAAGTTTATTTAGTCTTTCTACCACTGTGACAGTTGGAATCTCATGGGAGAGACATGCCTTTCTCTGGTAAGCAGCATATATTCACAGAGACCAAAGCAGAGAGAAAACGGACCTGACTTTAGAGCCGCAGTAATAAACACTGTGGCGTCATTAGGATAATGCCTGCTATGCAGCCTTGACTTCCTTTCTGGGATGAACTGAGGTGGTCCTAGTTTGTTCCTGTGAGCGCTACTTTACTCTAGGAGAGGCCCTCAGCTCAGTTAACCTGTGGATGTTTAGCATCTCCTCCCCTGCCCCTAGGCACCTCTTTGTCTTATCACTGTGACCACAGAAAACCATGGTTACCTACCCCCATCCTCTGTCCTCACAGCCTGATCCTGACTCTGCTTTCTCCTGACTCATCTTGTCTTTATGGAGTGAGGCTCTCATCTTTGGGCATTTAAAACATGGTGTAAGTAAGGGACTGATTACCACGGATCAGACTAGGTTATACACTATTTCAAGGTATTGTAGGGTTGATGAAATGAAAGCACAGATTGCTTTAGGTAGAGAAATACAAAAATCTGGCAAGGATGTAACACAGGTTAGGCAGTTTTTTGTTTGTTTGGTTTTGGCTTGTCGTGGTCATTGCTGTTTTGTGATGTGAATGGAGAAAGCTGGAAAGGAAGTCTGTTGAGGCAGAAGAAGCCCTAGCCTGGCTTGAGAGATAATCTTAGATTCTCCTAATAGGTCTGTTAAATTCTTTTTTTAAATCATCACCCAAGGATATGTTTATTGATTTTAGAGAGGAGGGGGTGGAGAGGAGAGAGAGAGAGAGAAACATTGATGTGAAAGAGAAACATCAATTTGTTGGCTCCCACATGCACCCCAACCAGGGATCAAACCGCAGCCTCGCTATGTGCCCTGACCAGGGATTGAACACTTAACCTTTTGGTTTATAGGACGATGCTCCGACCAACTGAGCCACCCAGCCAGGGCGGTCTATTAAATTCGTGTTTGTCATAGTCACTTTTCCCTGTGTCCTCTTCATCTTCCACCTGGAACTACTTTATAGCTTGGGTTTCTCCTGTAGAGTAAGGTTTTGTAACTAAATTTTCAAAAGTCTCTTTCACCTCCAGTATTATAAAATTATTTTATTCTTCTGTTGTCTTTTAAAATTGACCTTTAAGAAATGAAAGTGCTTTGTCACATAGACTTTCAATTTGGTCAGTGTTGATCAAGTAGTCCTGGTATTACTCTTCTGAAGAGTAATTTTTAAACCCTAAAGTACAATAGCAAAATGAAATGTTGGCAGTCTTCTACTGCAACTCATGACTGTGACACAGAAGTCAGCACAGGTGCTTTGAGCATCAGTAAAAAGAGGTAGAAGACACAAAGTTTGAGAAAGATACGCTCAGAGGAATGAGTTTGTTAAACAGATGTTACCATTGGATGGTGGGGAGTTTAAAACTAGATGATTTTGAGAGAAACCTAGCTCCATCACTCAGACTCCCCTGAAGCAATTTAACCTTAGTTAGTAACCCCAAAAAGCACAAATTACAAGTGGTGGTAGTGTTCAGACACCTGCAAGCGAATCCAGCTCTAATCTCATTGCTGCCTTTCACAGACTTTATTTTGGCAGATTGGTACGAACAGCCTTAAATATGGCGTAATAGGTGGATGATTATATTGTGTGTCTTTAGAGCGCTGGGTCCCGTCCTCCTTTCTGTGATTATAGTCACGTGGTACCTGAAAGGTCACCCCTGTTTACCCATTCACTTTCGTATGATATGATTTTTTAAATCTAAGTTGACCTGTGCAGGCTGAGACTTTCAGTGCCATCCATAAAAACTCTTAAAATAGAGCATAAGAAAAGAGAATACATAAATTCTAGTTTTGGGTGGAGCTGGAAGGAAGTACTACTCAAAGGGGAAAAGGGTATAGAAGAAGGACATTCAGGGTAGCAAAATAAATTGCTCTGGCCCCACCAAAAGATAGCAGTTTATGTTAAAAATAATCACAAACAAAGGAAGAAATTGGCATGCATGCTTTTATCCAATGAAAGGCAAAATACACATGCGTGCATGTGTGTGTGTAAACAGGTATAAAAGATATGTAAAAGGATGGACATCAAAATACCTATGGGGTAACCTGTCTTTGTTGTTATTTGCAGTGATTTTTTTTTCTTTTTCCTCATCAACATGTGCATTGTTTGTCTCTCATATAATATTGTGCCAATTTTACAATCAAGTCAATAATAAAAATGATTTTATTGTGACAAAAAACTTGCTTTCACAGCTGTATCTATTTTGTAAATTTAAAACAATACCTCGTACTTCTATATTACATATATTATAATTATTATATGTTTTGAAGTATAAGAAAATTGATTTGTTGCCTAAGTTGTAAAATTGTTAGAAAGAATTCTCCCATCAAGAGAGTACAGCTTGACCTTCAGTTCTGTAGCAGTTCAATCTCTGGGATAGAAGTCATAGTGAATTAGGGTATAGTCAATGTTAAGTTTAAGATATTTAAAACTATTTCATAGCATGTATTGAAAATTCCCAGGTTGGAGAAGGATAATATGAGTCTGTCCCTTCAGAAGAAAAAGATATATATATATGAATTTTAAGACAATTTTAAGAGATTGCTTTGGTTATTTCCCTTAACCCCATGCATTCCCACATGTGTAAATCATAAACAGAAATAAAACCCAAAAGCTTCTAATGGAAACATTTAACAACGTTATTGAAGTTGGGACACTGTATTATTATTATTTTATTCATTTTTTTCTTATTTTTCACCTTGCATTCTTTCATTTAACTCATGTCCAGAATATATTGATTTTAGTGATCCACAACTTAAAATTCAACTGGGATCAGTAAGTGATATAATACCTAGTACAGAGCTAGTACTCAGTAAATCTATTGAATGCCAATCAATTCTATTTTCTTCCGCTAAATTTACTTCGATTTTGAAACCCTGAATTCTAATCCGGGTGTGCATTCTCAGGGATTAACTATCTAGCATGGTTTTCAACTTGACCTTGCCACTTTCGCCTGTGGATTCTTTTTCTCTGTGTGGTATTTTCCTTTTCACAGACGATAAAATTCACTGTTATACATTCCTGTTAGAGATGCAGTTTTTGCTAGTGGCAAGAAGATTTAGTGACTTTAACCAAAGTAAATAATTAAATATCTCTAATTATTAACCCAAGTGTTTTCCACCTAGTTAGCAGAAACCTCTGTTTTCTTGGTTTGTAAACCCTTTGGCTTAAAAATAATTTAATCTCAACTCCTTTTTAAAATTTCAGTCATAATCTGACCAAAGAAAATGTCTCTTTGTGGGAAAAGCTAAAGACAGTTCTAAGCGGTTCTTTCATTTTAGTTGTAAACATTAAATATTTCAAATTATATACTATAATACACATCCATGTGAGCATCACTAAAATTTAACCAACTAAATATTTAGGTTGTATTAAATTTCTTTTAAAGTATTACCCTGGCTGGTGTGGCTCAGTGGATTGAGTGCCAGCCTATGAACCAAAGGGTTGCCAGTTCAATTCCCAGCCAGGGCACAAGCCTGGGTTGCAGGCCAGGTCCTCAGTAGGGGGCGCTCCAGAGGCAACCACACATTAATATTTCTCTCCCTTTCTTTCTCCCTCCCTACCCAACTCTAAAAATAAATAAAATTAGCCCTGGCTGGTGTAGCTCAGTGGATTGAGCGCGGGCTGGGAACCAAGGGGTCCCGGTTTGATTCCCAGTTGGGGCACATGCCTGGGTTGCAGGCCAGGTCCCCAGTGAGGGCCATGTGAGAGGCAACCATATATTGCTGTTTCTCTCCCTCTCTCTAAAAATAAATAAACAAAATCTTAAAAAAAAAAAAAACTTTAAAAAAATAGAAATAAATAAAATTAAAAATAAATAAATGAATGAGTCTCAAGCAGCAATTGAGGGTCCGTGTGATGCCAATACGGGTGGCAGTGACCCTCAGATTTAATCAGAATTAGCTTTAGTGACTCGGAATCAAAATTTGGGTTTGGGTGGCCGACTTTTACTCCTCTTGCTTTATTATGGGAAGGTCAGAAGAGTTCTGGAGGAGGAACCAGAGTAATAAGGGGAGAGGAGGTTGGTGGTAACAGCTGTTTATGAACTGGTGTGAAAGTAGTGTAATGGTTAGGCTTCAAGTAAGGTCAGCCTGCAGCCGCCTTGTTCTACCTCCTTTGATAAGAGAGTTAACCTTACTAAAGTTGTGTTCCATCAGTTGCCTGCCACTGGAACGAACTCCGCTGCTTTTCCTGTGAGATGACCTAACACAGTTGGCAGTGATGACAACTAACTCACATTTTTCTCTTTGGGGTCAAGCTTCCTTTTTTCTCTGGCAGAAACATTACAAAATTACAAAATAGAAAAATTTGCTACATTTTTCTTGGTGTGTAGCAAGGCATAAAGGCTGAAAGAATCCTATGAGCTAATTTGCTTCCCTTAGGTATACTTGCATTGCCTCATAAATATTGGAATGACCCAAGCTTTAGGTACTCCCCTATTCCAAGTTTATCAAGTCCTTTTATTTACAAATGAAAAAGGCAGTATTTCATTCGTTATGTCATTCATTCAACAAGTATTTATTGACAAACTTCTAGGAGCTAGAATTGTTTGAGAGATAACAGCAGTGAGCAAAATAGGAGGGAAAAAATACCTGCCCTTATAGTCAATCCTGGTGGAAGTAAACAATAAACAAGGTAAATAAGCCAAGTATATGGTATATTAGAGAACTATTAAATGCTGATCATAAAGATCAGGCTGGGAAGAGGAGGAAGCATTGGGGGTCAAGGAGGAACTCATTGAAAAGGCGGGATTTGAGCAGTGGTCTGAAGAAAACGAGGGAGTAAGAAGATATTAAGTTATTAGAAGAGCATTCCAGGCACAGAGGAGAGCAAATGCAGCCACCCTGAGGCAGAAACTCTCCTGGCACATCTGAGGAGCTACATGAAAGCTAATGTGTCTGGAGTAGAGTAAGTCCCTCCATTGGAGAAGGAGAAGGTGGTCAGAGAGAGAGGGGGGATAGGCTTCTATTGCCTTAGAAGTCATTCCAAGGACTTTGTCCTCTGCCAATTGGGAAACTATTAGCAGGTTTTGAACAGAGTGACCTGATCTGACTTATTTTTTAACAGGATCTCATTGCTGCTATGTTCAGAAAGAATTCTAAGGAAGCAGTGTGGAAGCAGAGTCCAGTTTACAAGTTCTTGATGATAATTTGGACTGTGTGGTAGCTGTCAGTAAAGATGAGCCAATAGGATGTTCTTAATGTGAAGTTTGAGAGAGAGGAAATGAGGGTGACTCCAGAATCATTGTCCTGAACAAATGGAAGAACGCTCTTTGTTGAAACAGAGAAAACTATGAGAACAGGATTAGTTTGGACAGAGGAAAGGAGAGGAGGGGTTATCAGGATCTCAGTTTGAGACCTGCCAAGTTTGAAATAGTATCAGACGTCAAGTGGAGCTCAGATAGAGGCTCTGGGTGGAGGCCCAAGTTAGGAATTCATCAACAAGTATATAATAGATAAAACCAAGGGAATGGAGGAGTTTTCCAAGAGAGTGAGCATAGATACTAAAGAGAATATGTGTGTCCAAGAACTGAGATGAAAAGCCACCAACAATGAAAACAGAGTTCAGATCTGGAAGAGTGAGGAATGCGGTAACTTGGAAATACAAAAAAGAGGATTCTAAGAGAGTAGTCACCCTGTGTGATGCTGCTACTAGATCAGATAAATGAGTTCGAAGAAATAACCACTGATTTAGTTCTAGTGGAGGTCATGGATGACTTTGATAGTAACAGTTGTAATGGATCAAAGGTTGGGGTAATCTGATTGGAAGGGGTCAAGCGGGAGCTGAAACGTTGAAGACAAAAGCAATGATTAACTATTTGAAGCAGGCTTGTTGTGAAGAGAAAGAATGAGGTGACACAGCTGTGGGCCAGCCTGACGAGGCAGAGCTGTCATAGGGTCTGCTCACAGTCACATGCTGCGAGTGTGAGCATTAGCTCTGCGTAGAGTCAGGGACCCCAAGTGACCTCGCCTAGGATAGACATTGATTTTTGAAATGTTTGTCCTTGATACATTAGTGCTAAAAGAGAAACATTAATCAAACCACCTTTCTTTCTTTCTTTCTTTCTTTTTTTTTTAATTTGTACAGAGGGAGGGAGAAAGAAAGGGAAAGAAACATCAATGTGCGAGAGATACATCAATTGATTGCTCTCACATGCCCCCAACTGGGGACATGGCCTGCAACCCAGGCATGTGCTCTGACTGGGAATCAAACCTACAACCTTTCAGTTCATAGGCTAGCACTCAATCCACTCAGCTACACCAGCCAGGGCAAACCAGTTTTCTTAATGTACACATATTCTTCTCTTTTTTACCTCTTATGTCTAGTATTTTCTCCAGATTTTCTTTGAAAGTTAGTTTTTAATTGTATTGCTTAATTACAATTATTTGTTTGCATGTCAGACTCCCATCCTGACCTAAGTTTCTTGAGAAGGACCACATTTTATTTCTCTTCACATATCCATCTCATAGACCAGCTCTTGGCACAGGGCAGACACTCCACAGATGCTTTTTTGAATGAATAACTTTTATGTTCCATATTACCATATGATGCATTTGAGGTAAAGTCAGTGTCTTCCTAAAGTTTGCTATTAATTTCTAAACAGATTTTTGTTTGGTCATTTTGTTTCCATAGAGTTCCTGTGGCTCAGACGTAGTGCGAACAGGCTCTCTGAAGTTCAGTAGCACACCCACTGGGAGTTCTTCCTTGAAAAGGACAAAGCGAAAGGCGCCTTCTCCACCCTCCAAAATACCTCTGCATCAAAGTGATGAAAATAGTCATGTGACTGGTAATGCTGTTTTTCTCGTTGACACGAATATAGATTGTAGAAATGATATAGGTTATAAATTATATCTTTTTATTAATAATACTTAAACTTAGGCTTTTAGTTAATTAGTTTTAATAACACTTAGTCCCTAGTTATTTTACTTAAGCACCTTTTAAAAATCTGCAACATGACAAAATAAAACATAAAAATTGTACAGCTCCATTATCCTAATGAATATGCAGTAATTTGTACATCTATCAGAAAGATCCAGCCATTCCAGGATTGACTACATGTAGGAATGCAAATCTGAGGGGATTAGTAAAATGGCCATCTCTCTCTGAATTATATAAAAACAAGTGAAACTACTAAGGACTTGTTTCCTTTGGGAATGTGACTGTTTCTAAGCTGTGCTGCTGGCCTGTTCTAGCCCTGCAGTCCGTCCGCGCAGACAGTGTTTCAGAAGCGAGCTCTCCGGAGGGGCTGTCCAGCCCAGGTACGTGCGGCGCCGTCACTCCGTGCCCTGCCGTTAGGAAGAGGATCTGCTGTGAGGGTTGAGCAATGAGTCCAGTTAAAATGCTGCATGTGAAAGGGATGCAAACTCCTTGACTCCATTTCCCAAACTTTATCTTATGAAATGACAAAATTTCCCCCTGGGCTTGGGGTATGAAATGGGCACAACTCAAAATTTTAGTTCTGGTACCTTGAGCATCTTCCCTAGTAGGTCTCCAGTTTTTTTCCTGTGTAATGTCGGGTTATCAGTTGTTAATCTCCTTCCCAAGAGTTATGGCACATTGTGGTGCGTGCAGAAGAAAACTTACATGAAGGCGTAAAGCACTGTTCTTCATGCAGCTGTCCTAGGTATGAATTTAACATGCAAAGTGTTCTAATCCAACGGTAAAAATTTGTTATTATGAAATATTTTCTATTATATGTTCTCATTTTGGATTCTTTCTCAATAAATGAAATACCAGTAAAAATACAGTAACAAAATCTAATACTATTTCCTAATATTTTTAATAATAGCTACTTATTAAGAATGAGTATGATAAAATTGCTTAATCCTTAGACTTAATTTAAAGTTAGATATAAGTGAATATAAGAGGCTAATAATGTCTAATCAAAAATAGAATATTGTTAGGCCAGTACTTTAGAATGATGATAATTTGATAGGTATGAAAATTGCTTAATATAACCTTACCTAATTTTTACAATTTATATTCACAAATACAGGAAGAACTCAGAAACACCCAACTGCTCCTGAATCTTTTATATTTAAGTGCTATTTAGGAATTTGGAATTTTGGCACATCTCACACAAAAATTCTCCTTTCCTCTGTAATTAAAAATGTTACAATTAAATAAGTAGTAATGATTTTTTTAACTCCTACCCAAAATGATAGGATACCATATGTTTCAAAAAGAAAATTTATGAAATCACATCAAACTATATAAGTGAAATGAGAAAATTCTGAAGCATTAGGAAAAAAAGGTGTAACTACTATTCAAACTGCTTGATATCGATTTCTTTTTCTTTTCCTTTTATCTCTTCTTGTTTAATGCGTATATAATTGTGAGCTCACAAATCTAATTCCTGCCAAAATATTCGTGGTCTCTGTTTACCTGAACTCTGTTGTCTAAGTGCCATTTCCACAGATTCTACTTCTTTGGCAGAAGCCTCACTGGGCCCGGGGCCCCCCAGTCACGAAGAGTGCACTGTTCCCAAACCGGCAGATGAAGTCTGTCTCTCGGAGCGCCCTGGAACGCCCGAGGCGGCCGTTGCATCTCTGACATGTAGGTGACCAGGCCTTTCTTGAGATGTAAGATAAGTAAAATCAGTGGTTCTGAAGAATTTCAGTTTCTCTTCTATTTGGGTCTCTGGGTTTTTTGGCAAACTATTTGAACTTATTATTTCCATTGTCTAACTATATAACTATAAAAAATATATATGTTTTTTCTTCTTGCAGTTCTTTTTTGTTACTGAGGCATGGCTTATTTTATATAGTATTGATTTTGATTGGGATTTTTATTTTTAAATTGTTGGAATTATTTTGTTACCAGATGGGAAAACTTTATAGTTAGGTAATACTTAAATGTTATCATATACATTTTGCCCAATTTTTCAGTGACTCAGAAAGAGTCTTTATCACTTCAAACTAGTTATTTAAAATTACTATGTTATCAAGCACTGCTTATAGGAATGTAAAATTGTGTGGTCATTTTGGAAAATAGCTTGGCAAGTTCTTTTTTAAATAAAATTTAAGCATTTGTTTTCTAAATGACCCAGCAATTTTATCTTTTGTTTTGATTTTGTTATCTTTAGAGGGACTGAAAAACAAAAATATTCAAATTATATAAACCTAAGTGTAAAAGAAATTTCAATATGTATACTTTTAAATTATGTTTTTGTAATTTTTTAACATTTATATTGTAGAAGTTGTTAAATCTTAAATTCGAACATTGTTCTTTCAAAGTGAATGTCCTTCTTTATCACTTTTGAAGCTGAAATGCAATAGTCATGATAAAAGGTTGGTGAAAATTATTAATTGTTCATAGGCCTGACTCCAATTTTTTTATTTTAGCCCTAGAATTTAGCCATCATATAAGTCTGTTAACCCAATACAAAACAAACATTGGTTTAAAATTTTTCAAAGCTTGGGAGATTTATACTAGTCAAACAACCAACTGTGAAAAGCTCTCCTGGATTACAGTTTTTAAAAGGAATCACAGCCTTTTCTTTGATATTTAATAATATCATAGTTTCCAGGCTAGTGAAAAATATATATTTAAGCAAACCTATAAATGAATCTTGTAACTACCAAGTTATAAAATCCCAGAAAAATAATTTGACAATATTTTTGAAACATGTAACTCATTCTTCATACTTTAACTAATTGAGACCAGTTTCTCAGTGAGGGCACCATTTTAATAAAAAGTTGTGTATTTTTGACACACTCGTGATGTGCAAAAAGTGAAATAGGGATAACGATCAGTAATTTGATAAATGTTACCTCAGTTAGTCTAATAATTTCCAAAAGAGCTTAATATATACCAAGAACCCACTTATAAAACATATTTGCATCTAAACCAAAATAGCTATTCATTTTATCAATATAAAGTTTTCAAATTATGTTAATATACTCTTACTACATAGATGTAACCTTCCATTATAGACATAATATTGCAGACACATTGACATCATAATCATTATTTCACATGTTATAATAAAGCAAAATTTGCCAAAATATATTTAACATCTTACTTATGTCAAGTTTTTAAAATATTTTTCTATTGAGTGATCTATTTATTAAAATTCTCCATATTTGTTAATTAAAGAGCACAAATAGTGCAATTTTCTATTTTCCTAAAGATAAAGATAAGGAAATGCATTTTAAATACTTTAAATATTCCTCAAACATGTTAAAATTTTTATTAAATTTTGTGGATGTGCTGATCACTATAATTCGGTGCTCTATCATCTTTTCTCCCCTCTACTGTGGTTAAAAATTAAACTTTGTTCAGCTGCTTTTGTGTAAATGGAAGTGTTGAGTTATAGTGAAATAAACAAAGATCCAGAACCTCATTTTTCAGTTAAAATTAACATTCACAGTGAGTGTGGACCTCGCTGCTTAGGATGTTTCCTTTTTCACTGTGTTGGCCATTTGTTGTTGGTACTAAGGAATAATGATAAACACAGTTTCATACGATGAAATATTCACCACGGCCATTGAAAAGCAGCACACATGTGTGCATGCATGTAACATTGACATAGGCCAATCTCTAAGACATCGTAAGTGGAAAAAAAGAGTTTGGTAAAAAACGTCACATGTAATATGCTTCCATTTATAAAACTAACAAAAAAGAGAGATGTGAGTATGCATATCTGCACATATATGCTCATTACACTTTCTGATAATATATAGGAAAAAACTTTTAAATAATATTGCTTCAGATCAAACTGAGTGGGAATAAAAATTAATTTTCATTGTATAATATTTATTCTGTTTTTTTAAATTAAGCATCTAAATCAGTGGCTTTTAATCCTGGTTGCGTGTAGAACCACTTGAGAAACCCTACAACTGCTTGGTCACACCCACCCTTCAGAGACTCTCATTTAACACGTGTGGAGCACGATGTGAGCATAAGTGCCTTTGAAGGGGCTCAGAGAACTCTCAGTTGTAGTTAGTATTGATAACCACTGAGTTAATTTACAAGTGTACTGGTAGACAATATAAAAATAGTATTCTTTTCATTTGCATTTAGCTCTATTAATGAATATAAAAATCATTAAAATTGAAAGATATATTCTTAAATATATAGCTTTGGATTTAAATAATGCCTTTTTTTCTACCATGAATAAAACCTAGAGTGATAGCATATTATTTTTAGCATTGTATGTGTCTGAGATAGTCTGATGATACGTTAACATAATTATTCACCATTAGAAAAGTATTGCACTATTAGTCTTGAATCAGAATTTAAAAGAGTCCAGCTAATTATTATTTAAAAAATTTCTTCTTTGCCAGGATTGTATAGCATGGATGAGGCAAATTAATATGTAGGATTATATTTTCATTTCTTTGTAGCTGGAATAAGCTCTGATTACAGTCTTGAAGAGATAGATGAAAAAGAAGAACTGAGTGAGGTGCCTAAAAATGAGGCTGAAAATATTTCTGGGAAGTCACAAGATATTCCTTTTGGACCTATGCATATAATAAATACACTGAGAAACGATCCTGACTCAGCCCTTGGCAATGATGCTGGAGAGTCCTCACAAAGCTTTAAAGGAGAAAAACAAGAAACTAGAAACACAGATGGACAGTAAGTAGTCTATGTGCCAGAAGCTTTGCTAGTGGTTTGCTTAATTAATACTAGTCCTCTGAGATACAGATCTGATATTTCAGACTCAAATATAGTTGTCGCTTTAGTTTAGACTCTATCCCTTTTACCATCATTATAAAAATGTTTAATAAAGGCCCTGGCCAGTGTGGCTCAGTTGGGTGGAGTGTCATTCTGTGCACCAGAAGGTTGCAGGTTTGATTCCATGTCAGGGCACATACCTAGGGTGAGAGTTTGCTCTCCAGTTCAGGGGGTATGTATGATAGGCAACTAATCAATGTTTCTCTCTCACAATTGATTTCTCTCTCTTTCTCTTCTCCCCTTTCCTCTCTCACTAAAAGAGCAATGGAAAAATGCCCTCAGGTGAAGATTTAAATAAAATGTTTAATAAAGTATCTATTTACATGTAATTGTTTTTAAATAAATTCAAATCAACACTTATGGTATCTCTGTGTCAGATTAATCTATGACTTAAATATAAAGGTTTTTATTTATTTGTATTGTATGTATTTTGTGTATTACCAATTTGACCTAAGTGGAATATTTAATTTTCAATTTCACCAAATGTTCCTCAAGGATTTTCACTGACTGATATATAAAATGTTTCCACATATTAGAGTATGATATTTAATTACTAATATTATTTTATAATCAACTTGATGATACAGAGAATATACATTACACTTGATAGTAGGAATTGAAAACTATAGCATAGTATACTTGTATTATGTTAGAAATGCCATCCCATGAATAAAGATGAAATTGACTAGGCAAAATAAACCATCTTCATCAAAATTTTGTTATAATTTTTATGGGATTGTCTCCAGTAAAACCCAGTGAGGTCAGTCCACATTGTGACTGACCAGAAGTTGACCATGCCTTATTATGCTACGTGAAATAAGTCAGAGGAAAACAAATGCCTTATGATTTCACTTATATTTAGAATCTAAAGAATAAAAATAAATGAACAAACGAAACAGAAACAGACTCGATACAGAGGACAGACTGATGGTTGCTGGGGGATAGAGGGGCTGGATGAAAAAGGTGAAGGGATTGAGAAGTGCAGACTGGGAGTTACAAAACAGCTCACAGGGAGGCAAAGTACAGAATAGGGAATACGGTTACTAATATTGCGGTCACTGTGTATGGTGCCAGGTGGGTGCTAGAAATACTGAGGGGAACACTTTGTAAAGTATGTGATAATCTAACCAGTATGCTGTACACCTGAAACTAATACAAAACAGTATTGAATATGAAATGTAACTGAAAAATAAAATGAAAAAAAAAAAAAAAACCATGACAGATGCAAGATTAAAATGTTTCATTTATATCCTTTTCCTTTAAAAGACAAATAACAATAACAAAAAGACACTGTTTTTGGAAGAGTGCCCATTTTATCAAGCCTTTTGCATCTTTCTTTGTAATAGGCCCCCCTACGAAAGGTGATGTTTCATAGCATTTCCCCTCAGTTGCATTTTTTTTTCTTTGCTATTAAATTTTAAGTATTTGGCAGAAAAAGATAATTATTTCAGTCCATCTGTCTTAGGAAATTATTGCCTGTTTTCACATCGTGTGTGTGTATGTGTGTGTGTGTGTGAATAGTATTGATATGTAACCTACAATATCATATTTTGCAGAGGACCACTCTCGACGGTGTCTAAGGCAAGCAATGAAGAGAGGGTAGTTGACAGTGTAAGAACCTGGAAGCCATTAGGACCAGACCAAGAGAATGGTGAGTTCTATAAACACCAATAGCCAATACTTTCATAGCTCTTGGTATGTGCCAAGGGCCATTCTTAACACTTATGTATTAACTCATTTAATCTTGTATATTAACTCATTTATGGGCATTATTTGTCTTTAGTCCCATTTATATATGATTGAGCCAAAGATATTACGCAACTTACCTAATACATCACAGTAAGTGATGGGCCTCAGATTTGACCCCAGGCAACGTTACTGCAAAGCTGCAAGACATGCTTCTAACTACCACGTGCACCCCTTTGTTGTTGTTAAATGTTAGAGGTTGTCTGACCTAGATCTTAAAGATGTATAGTCTCTGCATGTACGTGTGATCTACTTCTTCTTTTTCCTTCTACTGACTCCTTAGTCCAAGCCTGTTTTACTTCATACTCAAGTTGTTATACCTTGTCCGTCTGGTTGACATCTAATCATGTAATGTTATTTATTAGTATTTCCTACTACCGGCCCCCAAATCAAGACAGTGTCTTCTCTTTCTCATCGTATATTTCTCTCAGTTCTTTCATTTGGCCCATGCACAGTTTTGTCCTTGCATGGGAAATAATTTCCAACCTATCTTCACCCATTCAACTAATAATCAAATCCAGCCACTTCACTTACTTTGTTACCTGATTACGAGAAGCCGCGTAGTTCTCTGGTTGTGACTCCTCAAAAAAATTGGGAAAGAGAAATTATATCTGATACTTTGTTTGAATTCGTCATAGTGCCTAGCATAATACTGAGATATTGTTAAAATATATACTTTGAATTAAATTTCAGAAAACGGATACCATGGAGAAGATGCAAGGAATGCACAGTGGTGGTATTTTAGGGGAACGATGAGAATTCATAGTCCAGTCTAGTATGTTAACATATAGAACTAGGTTAAGATTCTTAACAACCATAGGAATAGATGTATTTGGATAAAACTCTGATTATCCCAATGTCATAGATAGATAGATATGTCATTTTATGTACATCATACATGTTGGTTAAAATATATGTCTCCAATTCATTTTCCTTGTGGTCTATACCATCCTGAGACACAATACTGAGAGGATCTAAAAGTATATAATTTCCCCATTCTTTTCCTGTTGATTCAGTTTTTTACAACATATACTATTGGTGGCAGTAGCATTTCTATTGAGAAATCATGATTTGAAAGCCTTTTTCTTCTTTTTAAAATAATCAAATAAAGCAATTTTTGCTAAAATTTTGGCATCAAGTTAGTGCTAGGGTCACAGGTACACTTCTGTAATAATATGTGCATTTGCACTTGATTTGCACTTGATGACCTTTGTTAACTGTAGGTGATTTTCAAAATGAATAGAATTTCTCTTATCCTTAGAGTAGTTCTATTCTGTTTCCCTCTTTTATTACCTATCCTGCATATTTATCTAAATCATTCTTTCATGTTTGTAGATGTTGGTGTCAGTTTTAAGTAGGGGAAGGACAAGATAGTACAAAATATACTTTCCCCTTTACTGTCTATTCTTGAAAAAATGACCTAACCATTCATTGACACTGAGCATCATTATCAGCCATGTTTGATGATGGACTAGGTGATAAATTCAGTAGTGATTCTGGGTGTCCAGGGCTGACAGACATTTATAATAATTGTGAAGTTTTTATGAGAAATGCTGAGTTAGACAATGGTAAAGTAGATATAACCCACCAAAAAATGTGAAAGAAATTTGGATATCTAAGCCAATAAATTAGAGTTTGTTATAGGGGATTTAACTTAAAATATTTTACATTATTGTACTTTCTTTTGGAAAATATTTCTATTGTGTAGTGGGTATATACCTATATTCAGTGGCAAATGAGAAAGATAGAGAAGGAAATACATTTAGGCTCATTTCCTAGTACCAGGAACCATTTCTTAGCATTCATCTCAGCATTGAGAGTAGTGCTTTTCATACAGATACTGAAAATACTTATGAACCAAGTAAATAAGAGCATAAGCAGAAATGTACCTCTTTCATGGTTCCTAATCACATCCTTCATTTTATAAATCACAGAAGTTAATAGTTGTCAGTAAGAAAAGTCACTGATATAGATAAGACATATTCTTATAATCAGTTGCATTTTATTTGGGAAGAATAAAAATTAAGATTTATATATTTACTAGAGGAAACTTGCAACATAATATAACTACCATGACCAAATAGTCGTACAATTAGACAGGCTTTGAAAATATGACGGTACTTTAAAAAGTTGCTTGCGTACAAATTTACCTGGCAACTTGATTATTATTTTCATGCATATCTTTCTTTTTTCCTTGTCTTCTTTCTTAACAGAGAAACAGCTTTAAATCTCTCATGACATTGTAGGCAGTGAAGTTGATGTTTATCTTATACATGAAAGTGAGTGGTGGCACAGCTGTAGGGAAGTGCTTGACATCCTTTCACAAGCTGACTCCCAAGGCCCACATTTCACTTGCGCCATGCAAACTACTGTATTGGAAGAGCAGGCCTCTGAGGATTTTCCAGATGAAGGCTAGTTGGTCATTCAGGAGAAATGATTCTTCTGGGCATGTGACTACAGGAGCACAGTCTATAAATCAGTCACTTCGCTCAGTACTAGACACATGATGCGCACTCATAAACCCATGCTTCCTTCCAGGTCCTCATGCCGGTGCTTTGCCACCGTGTTTTTGGCTGGCGACTGTGGTTCTGTTGTCCTAGACACTGGCAAATGATTTTTGTTTTCAAGAAGTCTGAATTAGAAGCAGAAGGAAAAGTGGTACCAGGGAGAGGAAGGTTGTTGTTTTCTCTACTTTAACTCTGACATGAAAATAGTAGGCAAAGAGAAAAGTCAAAAACCATGTGATTGTTTTTATGTACTTGAAATCACCAGTAAAACACAGTCCTCTTTAGTGAGGACACAGTTAACGAGGTAATCGATTTAGAATCTGTTTATACTTCAACTCTTACAGGTAATGCTTCTGTTGTGTGCCTTATTTAAAACTGGCAACATTTGCTGGGATTGCTTCCTCTTTAATGTTACATATAAAATATAAATACAGTAGGGGCTATAGAAAAGACAGAAAGAGAATCAAAATGGGAAAAAATAATAAAAATATATTTTGAAATTATCCATTTCTTTTGTCATTCTTAACAATGCTGACATATGAAATCTTTACTTAGAAGAAGAAACATAGCTGTCTCGTATGGAGTGCTTGCTCTGGGCAATACCCTACCCTCCTAAGCGTGTAACATGAGTGATAGGTAAAATACATAGGTGACCCTTGAACAACATGGGTTTGAACTCCATGGGTCCACGTACATACATTTTCTTTTCAATAGATACTTTAAAAGTATTTTCCCTTCCTTATGATTTTCTTAATAACATTTTCCTTTTCT
The DNA here is from genome assembly GCA_004026765.1 of Micronycteris hirsuta. Lineage (NCBI taxonomy): Eukaryota > Metazoa > Chordata > Mammalia > Chiroptera > Phyllostomidae > Micronycteris > Micronycteris hirsuta. Next base: position 18,396 of record PVJI01009840.1, on the reverse strand, counting down.
CTAGCTTACTTTATTGTAAGAATACAGTGTGTAATACATCTGACATAGGAAATGTGTTAATTGTTTGTGTTGCAGTAGACTATTACTAAAGTCTGGGGGGAGCCAAAAGTTATATCTGATTTTCGATTGTGGAGAAAGGTCAGCGTCCGTATCCTCTGTGTCCATCAGGGGCCAACTGTAATACATATTTTCGCCATTTTACATCTGAGCAAACTGGGATTCAAAGGGTTAAATAGTAAGTTGTGGTCACAGTGATTGTAATTAGTCAGACTGGGTTACAGATTTGGTCTCAGTGACACTAAAGCCCATGCTGTTTTTTCCTAAATCCCATTGCCTACTTTTGTATAATTAGTGAACTGAGAACTTTCCTATAGAATTCAAACCAACATACTTCACTTTGGGGAAGGCAAGCATTGAAAAGTAAGGTTTTTCCACTTTTTTTCCTATGCCTGATGATTATTTTTTTTTCTCTCAGTAGATCGAAATGAAATAATTGTCACTTCAGTGAACACGGAAGATAATAAGAAAAATGAAGGGAGGAGAACAGAAATCAATGTAGGCGTTGTTGCCAAAAATAACAGTGCGGACATGGGAGTTGACAGGCTGTCAAACTCTCAGGCACATCAAAGGGAGCCTGCTGGGAGTTACAAGGAAAATCATCTAGCTGCTTCATCAGTACCTGGCCAAAAACCGAATCAACCTGGGGCAGAGAAGACAAAAATGCAAGATGCCGCAATTCAGACAACTCCTTCCTCTAACAGTTTTGATGGGAACCACCATCATCATTTGTCTGACTTCAAAGTTGATGAAAGTGTGCAGACTGCAGGTAACAACAAATCAACTCAACATTCCTCTTTAAGTCCACACGGTTCTGTAGGGACCTCTAGAGAATTCAAGAATCAGGGCCCCCTAACTATGTACTCAGATGAGCGACTCTCCATAAAAGATTCCATGTATGTACACGGTAATGATACTCTTTTGCCTCCTGTAGATGGGATTAATAAAAATTCAGCTGCTTCTTATATAAAGAATTATCCACTTTACAGACAAGACTACAATCCCAAACCAAAACCTTCTAATGAAATTACGAGAGACTATATACCCAAAGTTGGGATGACGACTTATAAAATAGTGCCTCCCAAATCCCTGGAAATGTTAAAAGACTGGGAATCAGAAACTTTAGGGTATGAAGATGATCGGGATACATATACTTTAGGAAAAAAGTACATTCAAGAGAATACGAAAGAAACTGCCATCCAAACAGAAGATGTTATTTCTGAAAGTCCAAGGGAGCTGCAGATAGACCTTAAACCCAAGCCAACGCTGAGATCAGAGAAGCAGCTGCCCAGTGTGGAGAGCCTGCCCCAGAGCACCGCAGTAAATCCTCTGAAGCCTACTCCCAAGACTCCAAGAGATACTGGTGCAGCTCCTTTTGTGCCGAATTTGGAAGATATAAACAATATTTTGGAGTCAAAACTTAAATCTCGTGTTTCAAATCCCCAGGCCAAACCAAGTTCTTTCTTCTTGCAAATGCAAAAAAGAGTTTCAGGTTACTACGTGACATCTGCAGCTGCCAAGCGTGTCCACAGTGCCCCTAATCCTGCTCCAAAGGAACCAATAAAGAAGGAGGTGGAAAGGGATACCGTACACCCTCCAGAGCAAACGCTTTCTCCTTTCAGTAGAACGCCCCCGCCTCCACACCCCCACATTAGAAACACGGACGATGGCATCAGCCCTCAGAAGCCTCCTCAGCCTTCTCCTCCTCCTGTAGCTCCAAAACCTGTTTCTCTTCCCGCAAGTCAGTTAGCAGCACAAAACCTGAAGACCCTGAAAACGTTCGGTGCCCCACGGCCTTACTGCAGCAGCGCCCCTTCGCCCTTCGCCCTGGCGGTGGTGAAGCGGTCCCAGTCTTTCAGCAAAGTGCGCACGGAGGCGGGCAGTGAGGGCGCGTCTGCCCCGTCTGCGAGTGACACAGAGGAAGGGAAGATTCCTTCTGTAAATAAATTTGTTGATGCCCCACAACTAGGTGTCAGCAATAAGGTAAATGTTACCTTTTTAAAAATAAGGGGTTTTATACAGCATGGTAATTTACATGGCGGTTAACAAGCATGTTGATATGTTTGTGTATTATTTAAGTCTGAGTTCATATTTCTAATATCAGACTACCTACCATAGAAAAAATATAGTACATAGAATCGGAATATTTATTCTCAGAATTATTATAATTCATAAATCTGATTGGGTATTGCTATAAGATCACCATATAATTATATCATCAGCAAATATTTTTATTTAAATTTTCTTTACTCATATATTTGTATATTGTGCTAGTTTTTAGTTCTGACTATATATTTTCCTGTGTTTTACTTATCTCAATTTGTCGATAAATTTTCTGGATGTTCTGGTTTACTTTATTTTTTTCCTTCAGCTCTACATAATTGCAAAATAGTTTTAATTATATAGAAGTATAAACAGTATAAAAGCCTACATAAAATAACCAAATGTCTCTCAGCTATGTATTTTCTGTCATATACACTTAACCTTGGCTTATTAAACATTTTTTACATATGAGCAATTTAAATTAAAACCACAGTTTAAATATGTAATTTTCTTAATTTCCCATATCATTAATTCAGTGTCAGCTTTTCCATTTATGTGTGTGTTGACCAAAATATCATTTAGTCACTATATAACCTTAATAATTTACAAAAATAGGGGGTATTTGTTGACTTCATGTTTGCTCAACTGTGATAATTTGCCAGGTTCAAATAGTCAAAGGACAGGATTGGATTCATAGTGTGAATTAAGATAATCCCCAGGCAATTTAAAAAAAAATACTTTGTGTACTTTCACTCTGACAGTGTTTAGAGAATACTTCCATATTTGTGTGACAGTTCCAGAAGTATTTTATGTGACTTTTTCAAACATTCCTGGAGTAACAGAACATTAGCCATATTGCCAAGTAAAGATTTTCCCATAATTCAAATGCAGTATTTATCTTGAAGAATATTTCATGTATCTCTCGTTTATGTTTATTACTTTGATATAGTGTCAGGAAGAGAGATGTATGATAGGAGATTGATTCTTTACTTGGAAAAAAGTCTGTGTTTTTTTCTTAGAATGAAATAGTATCCCTAAACAGCGGAAGCTTGATTTAGATAATACCGTTTGGGGGCTATTGCCTGAGCATTGTTTAGCTCATCATTTGTAAAGATATTTATTTGACAGTTTGGAAAGGACATATTTAAAACTGTTTGATAAGAGTTGCCAGTTAAATTAGTTACTAAATATTCATTCCTAAAGAGTTTAATTAAATTTTTCTTTCTTAAATTCCGAAATTTCTCATATTTATTTTTAGTCTCATGGGAAAAAATAAAGAAAACTTTGCCATCACTTAGTCCTTCAGACTTCTATAAACACAAAACAAGCCATTACAGGTCGTCTAATCATTAATATTTCATGATTAGACGACATGTTAGGTTCATCCAAAATGAATTTGCCAATATTTGCCTATTTCTTACTGTCAAAAAATAATTTCACAGTCATGTTGGAACTGTAAAAATGGGTTATTTTTTTAGTCTGTGAAATGTTTTTATAATTCATTTGGCTCTTTTAGCCAACGTCATTGGGGAAATCAGCCATATTTGACTCAAGGACAGTAAAATTACTCCCATGTTCACGAAACAAAGAAAGGTACCACTTTTCTTCCTTAGCCCCCTCCCTGATAAGAGAAGGGAAAGTAATACCTCCTTCCAATGGAGCTCTGGCAGCCGAAATAATTCAGTGGGTGAGGAAATAGAGCTAGCTATGTCTAAAAAACCAATGTGGCAAGTGGTGATTCGTAAAGAACTATTGGTGAAGAAAAAATATTAGAAAATGGTCCATTCTTAACTTGGTATTCATATAAAGTATTTTGCATTTATTATTTTAGGAAAATAACTCTGCACATAATGAACAGAATTCCAAAATACCATCTCCAACTAACTGCCCATCACTCACCCTTAAGAGGCAAAGTTCTTTAACTTTCCAAAACTCTGACCCAGAAGACATCCGACAGAGTTTGCTGACTGCAATCCGTTCTGGAGAGGCAGCTGCGAAATTGAAAAGGGTAAATTTTCTTTATCAATTTCAAGCAGGGGGACAGCGGGTTTATTTTTAACATTGTCAAACTAATAGGGGGAATTGTTTTCTGGCATTTAAACTTGAATGGGGAAGGTGTCAGAAGTTACTCCTTCATGTCAGGGGTCATTTTTGAAGTAGATAATCTGAGCCCGGAGTCTTACACATACTTGAAAATATATCAGGTCTGTTTTCCAAAACATGGGCCAAGTGCAGAACATGTCTTTTGCTCGTTATTATAAAATTGTATATAGAAAGTACCTGGACTCTTTTTTTCTTTTTATTGTTGACACTATTACAGATGTCCCCCATTCCCCCCTCCCTTTGCTTGCTTTTACCCATCCCCCACCCCCTTTCCTTCTGGCCGTCACCACACTGTACTCTGTGTCTGTGAACTCATAGATACATATATGTCCTTTGGCAAATCCCTTAAAAAATTGTTACCCCAACAAGAAAGATTCTTTTAGAAAGAAAATGCCTCCGTATTCCAGAGAAGCTGCACTAGTGATAGTAACCTGCAAGTTTTCAGTCATGGTCACTAAGGTAATCAAGTTACTACCACATATGGGATAAGATGTGCATAGGGGGTGGGGGAGACAGTTTTATAGGTTAAACCAAAAAATGTAGGGAAAACCTAGAGATTTTAGGTGAGACCTGATGTAGAAATTCAAGTCCTAATAATGCCTTGCCAGCCAGAATTGTTCGGCTCCTCTGTACTGAGGTGTAAGGGAGCTTCCGGAGAGGAGATGTGCTTCTCCCGCAGACAGCAGGCAGTTGTCGCAGAGAATTAGCTGTAGGTGGGTGTCTTCCCTCTGTCGCTCTCGTCCCCTGAAAGAGGAACGGTGAAGTCTGAAGCCTGCATCATCACTTGGACTTTAGGCTGTGGTCCCTCTAAATGTCTTCCTTGTTCTGCCCTTAGTCATCTTGGTTGCAAGTTCCTCAACACCCAAAACAATCAAAGTACTCATTATTCCACTGACTGCCTAGGCGTTTCATTTTGTGAATTCCTTCTGTAATCATTTTAAAAGCTATTTAAAGAAGAGTAAGAGATTCGTTGAGTAAAACACTGAGCTCGACAGAAATGAAATCTGTGAAGCAACAGGAATGCGGCAGAGATGGAAGGAAAGGGGAGGCATCTTGCGCCCGTCTTGTGGCTGACCTTGCCTGTCCTGGCCCGTTTCCTCAGCGTGTTTCAGAGGAGCTGTGAGCGGTGGCCTTGCTGAGCAGGGCTCGGCGCTCCCACCTGGGTGCCCAGGGAGATAAGGCAAAATGCTGCCTGCTGTCAGGAGTGCAGGAGACATAAAGGAACAGGGTTGCATTACTAAGATTATTTGTAGCCTGAATTTAGGTGCCAGACAGCAAAAAACTTGGTAGAGCTTTGTGTATTAAAATTGGTACATCATGGGTTATGGCATTTATATTTTTGTGGGGAAGTATGTCCTTATTAAATTGCACATTCTAACTTATGAAAATAGTTTTATCTTAACTTAATCTCATAAATTAAGGATGTATTTCAAATATATCACTTTCCAACCTAAAGCTTTCTCAATTCAATAAAATTGAGAAGCATTTTTAAGCACGTAAGTACCATACATTTTACTAGATACTAGGGAGACGAAATTGAGTAAAGTGAAGCTTCTGACTTCTGGGTGTTCACTGGCGGGGCCTGAGAAACAGTGATGCATCAGGCCCATAGAGGAACCGAGTGACCACATAGGAAATAACTGCAGCATCTTTCTACTAAGCCAGTGGATATACTAATCATTTTCAATGAACTAACTGTAGAAAACAGTGCATTATATTGGAAATGCCTTTTAGGCCAACAGAATCGTACAGGCAAGCAGCTGTGTGCTTGGTGTGTTACAGGCTCTCATTTGGCAGTCTCTTCACATACGAAACTCTCATTGCTTCCGGAATGAGTTGGATGGGAATCAACATAGAAAACAGGCCCAAGATGATGATCCTAGAATTGGGTCCTGTTTATGACTCATTACTTTAGGTTTTATTGAGACTAAATTTTACCTCTCTCAGTAGGAGGTTATTGATAGCTCTGAGTCTATAGAGTGCCAGCTACTAAATTTTAATGAAAATTCCTTACACGATCCATTTTATTCTACTAAAAATAACACAGAGCCTAGTAAAGTTGACAATATCCACACTTCGTAATCAGCTTTAATTTCATGATCACTTCTATTTATACATGCTAAAAATATGTGTACCAGGATTCACATATAAGAATATTCATGGAATATTGTTTGTAAAAACTTCAAAGAAATGTAACCTTAATATCCAAAAATAGTAGAATAAAGAGTGTACTCAAAGAATGGACTATCATATAGCAATAAATTGGACAAAATACAGCTAAATGCAATGTATCTAAATGTGTGGAGATACATATAAAATATATATGTGTGCCCAAGTTTGACAGCATGCGAAACTAAATTATGTTCATCAGTGGTACGTGGTAGGTGGCAAGTATTTTTAAAAGCAAGAAAGTGATTATAAAAATCCTGATCGTGGTACTTCCAGAGAGGAAGGCAAGGGCTTGCTGGGGGCTTATTGGCGCAAGACAGGCACACAATTTAAGAGGAAATCAGAAAACTTAATAGTTAAAATAAATATTATCTTAAAACAATATTTTTAAATGTCCAAATTAATGCAAAATCCGTGATGTGCAGAAGGTCAAAAAGTGAAAGACAAGGTCAGCAGGGAGGTGGAGGTGTTCTGTCTTTTGACCGGGGCGGCGAGTTACATGCATGTTTGTGTTTGTTTTCATTGGGCTGTTTAAGTTTAGCGCACTTTTCTTCAAATGCGTTATGTTTCAGAAAATTGCCAAAGTTGGTAAAAATAAGCACAAAAAGGGTCTAATTTCTTGTAATATTTGCTTTAGTCCCATAATTCTGTCCTGTACTGAGTATTTCTCCTGGTTTCTTTTAAATTCTAACATTTTTTAGTAGAACAACAGTTATAGTGCCAAATAAAATCTCTAGTGATTTTGACAGTAGGTTTAGATTGTTCATCAGAAACTTGGCTCAAGTTTTGCCTTTATTTTGGCACCCAAATGTTCAGTGTAAGTCCAGGTACCAACCTGCCTTATGGCTCTGGTTCATACCAAGCAATTAACCTCCATTATAGTAGTTGGTTCACATTAGAAAAACTCTCTAGTTGATTGCTCTAGTGTCAGTGTAGTCATGAACATGCTGCGTTTGTTAATGTTTTTAAGTTTTTTCCATACCTTACTCCCACTCAACCCCCATGCAGTCACAGAAATTTGTCTTCAGATGAAGTGTTAATAATTCTAGCTCTGTATTTCATAAAATGTGTTTGATATTAAGATTTATGTATGAATCAGCAAATTGTTTCAGAGAATGAGCAGAGTAACTCATTATTGTTGACTTGCATTGACACAAGAACTTCGTTGGCAGCCTTCATTTCATGATGGTGCTTGAATCACTACGGGTTGTTACACTGTTACAAGTAGAACATAAAATAAACTGACAAAGGATAGTTAATACTTGATATTAAGTATTTCCTCAGAATGTAAAACTTATCTTTGGCTAGTTAGAAATCTGGAGGGAAGGAGCCCTGGCTGGTGTAGCTGCCCTGGCTGGTGTAGCTCAGTGGATTGAGCGCGGGCTGGGAACCAGACGTCCCGGTTCGATTCCCGGTCAAGGGCACAAGCCTGGGTTGCGGGCCAGGTCCCCTGTGAGGGCCGTGTGAGAGGCAACCATACATTGCTGTTTCTCTCCCTCTCTGTCTCCCTCCCTTCTCCTCTCTCTAAAAATAAATAAAAATAAAATCTTAAAAAAAAAAAAAGAAATCTGGAAGGAAGGAAAGAACTGGGTAAGTCAACCAAAATCGTTGTGGCTTGTTTTGTTTATTTAATTGGTTTGCTTTTCATTCATTTCTTTAGTTGGAATTTGAACTGTCAGGGATTTCAGTTTGGCAGCTCTCTCCACACATTTTTAAAGTAATAATAAATGATAGTTTCATAGTTAACTCTTTTTATGGGGATAAGAAAGCTATGTGAATATTCCTGACAATTCTTTAATCTTCAAGGCTAGACAGTCAACTAGTACTTGCTCATATCAGTAAATTCTTGAATGTTACTTTTAAAAAATATCTTTAGAAGTGTCATATATTCATTGCTCAAAAATTAAGCAACATCTTTCTATTTTATAAATGTTTGTAAAAAGTTACAATATTCCATTCAAGAAATATTCATTGTTCTACCCTGTGCCAGGCACTAAAACAAACATGAGTATAAAGTGGCATTAAAATGGAAAAGACCTCTGACCTCACAGAATTGATAGAACAGTATTCTAATGGTGTCTTCGCCTGTTTGACAGCCCAGTAAACAATTTTTTTTAAAATAACAAAATATAGTCCCCCCATCAAAGTAACTGCTCTAGATAGATTACAGTATAATCTTCCAGACTACTGTTGTAGTATGTAAACATTTAATTTCTTCTAAAAAGAGAATCTTCTGTAAAACATTCGTAAATATATCTCTTTGAAGCTCTCCATCTTAATTACACACACACATACACACACCCCCCGTTCCTTTAAGACTACATAGTATTTGTGAATGTACATAAGCATACTTGCTCCTTATTGGTGGACGTTTAACTGGATTCTAGTTTTTCATCATCAGTGGTGCAACAAGGAACACCCTTTACTTGTAGACATTTGGAGCCACCAGTATGTTTCCTAAATACTTAAAACAAATTTTCTTTCTTTTACTTTACAAAGAATTATGAGAACTGAAACTCTGGCAAAAATTACAGGAGTAACTTTTACACACAGAGTTTTTGAACCAAGGCTACCTAATGAAAAGTCATTACCTGTGTGTTGTTTGTTGGCTATAATTGGAAAGAAATCACACATGAATACTAACAGGGCACAGAGGAGGTTTTCTTCCCCTCATGGCAACTTAACTATTCTATTCTACTTCTTAGCTATTTTATTTCAGGTGGATAGTGTCAATCATTCTTCACCATCCTGAATTCATAAGCAAGTCAAGAAACTTGACGAGTTTAGATGAACAATCTTTGTTTAGTAAAAGGCAACAAATGAAGCACAAGGAAACCAAATCCCAACTAAATCTGTCCATCTTATTTTCCTTTTCACTAATTAACTCTGTTGCTGGGCAGAATCTGTGGCCTTTTAGACTTTAGTTCTCTTCTTGTTAATGATAATGTTTGGTTATGACTCTAAACTACTCAAATTATAACCTAGAGATAAACTATATTTCTTAAAATGCTGTCATATTTATTATACCTATTTACTATTTAAAATCCAGATGATTTTTTTAATTTTTTATTAATAATCTTGAAATTTCAAGCTACTTAGGAAATTTTTGTTACAGTGTTTTTCATTCACTTACACTTTATAAATAGAAGACTTTGCCATAAATTTTGGAACTTATGAGTTTATTTACTTAAAAAAAAAGGTTTGGCATAACAGTCATAAATTTGACTTTCTTAACCCTTTATATGAAAGCATTTTAAAAAACAAGGCTCTTGTTTTCTTCCTTATAAATAAGGGGTACCTGTGAGGGGCACTTCAAGTTAATATACACAATCAATACAAAAACTGTAAAATTCATTGTTTTGTGGAATTTATTTTTCTACATTCTCCAAGGCACTTTTGAGGAGCCAGAATTAATCTAGCTAAAAACGCTCTTTAACAGCTTGGCCTGCAGTCTGTTTGTACTCTTGTCCTTGGAGTTGATTTGGCAATTTTGTAAAGACTAAGATGTGTTAATGGATTATTTAACATGTTTGTTGTGAAAATAACAACTCTCTTACTTTTAATTTCATGGAAGAGTGAACATTTATTCTCATTTGTAATTTATTGCATAAAGAATACTAAATGTTAACATTCATTTACAGTTAAGCAGAAGTTAAATATAGTAATGGTTGAAAATTAAAAAATAGACAGCTGTCCCATTTTAAATTGATGAATGTAAAGTGTGTTTCTTTCTCTTAGGTGACTGCTCCATCAAATACAATATCTATGAACGGAAGGTCAAGACTCAGTCATTCCATGTCCCTTGACGCCCAGGACAGCCATTAAATGTCGCCCTGCCACGCTGCACTTCCCCTCTCACTCGGAACAACTTCCTGCAATGGAGAACGTTGGCAAATGTATATTCAGATGCATACTAATATATTATCTATTAAAGTGTAAGAAGTTGTGCTGTGGCTTTTAATGCCAAAAGAAGAATTACCAGAATTTATAATTTATAATAATATTTTTGACCTTTTATGCCTTAAGAGCTGATATGCTACTTCAGAACTGTAAGGTGTTATGACTCATTTTTTTCAAATGAGAAATGCTCTCTTTTTTATTCCACTTACTGATTGACACATTCTCTGCAATGTGATTTAGACAAAAGGATAAATTAAGAGTCATAGACATATTTGTATGATACATGAATAACAGCAAACTTAGATGTGACATTGGCTGCCTCAATGTCACAGTTTAATTGCAAATGTTTATAAGTTATATGAAAGCCTGTTTTGTGCTGAAAGTGTGATCTAGAAAACCAATGACATCAAATAGGTATAATTAGTTCAACAGTTAATTTCAGTGATGAATCATTTAGTGTGCAGGTCTTATCTTGTGCATTTTTTGTGTAATTACAAAATCAGTGTCAAATTTATGGGAAGCACATTATATTTTAATATTTTATTAATATGGAACACTTGTTTTTTAATCTTTAGAACTTAAATTGCACAAGGTAAATTTTAAATATTTTCTGTATATAATTATGATATTATTGTCACAGAGATACTACACATTTTATGTGCCAGAAGCCTTAAAAATCTTTCTGTGAAAATGTTGATATATTGTGACAATCATTTCACATTTAATAGGTAGAGAAGAATAGGGGTTAGCTTATGTCCATAAAGACTACTTGGAGGTACCAGAAATCTTGGTTTTAATTAAAGGAAAATGATAAAGTCATATGTAGTTCAGATTCTAATATTCTAAATAATAATATATATTTACATTAAAGCTAAAACTGTTAAGAAAAACAGTGCCTAATTTGTTGGTGTCTAAGTGTTCTGGAGTCTAGCTTGTTAATATTCTAGTCCTACTTTAAGAATTTAATTGCTCACTTGTTCTAAAAGCTTTGTCAAACAAGCTGACGTTAAGTTGTTTTCACTAAAGCTACTGAGATATTTGCCTCTTTGGAAAATGTGTTGATTTTTTTTTCCTGTTTAATAAAAGCAAGTTATATATTTGGGATGCTTTTTTTAATGCAGCTTGTGCCAACCAGCCTATTTGTATACTTCACTTGATGAACACATCTCTGTTAGCCCGTAAACAGACAAATAAAGTAGTTGCTGCCATTTATTAGGGTCTACACGTGAGCCCGGGCATCATACTCTAAAATGCACCATCAAAGCGTGGAAGATGCTTCACATCCTTCCCGATACCTGGCAGGTGCAGGTTAAGTGTTAAATGCTGCTATTTCTTTGAATCAAACTTGGAGAGACCTTCACGTAGGAAAACTAAAGTTATATCATTATAAACCAGTATGAGAAGGAGTTACTTTTTGACAAATTATGTTTATATATTTGATTTTCCACTTGGGAAAAAAAATTCGTATCCCTACCTCAAACCGTAAACAAATATATGTGAGTTGGATTACAAACAACTTTTAAAAGTAATATTAAACTTAGAAGAATATTATTTAATAAGATAAAGAGGTAAAGTCATAAAAGATATGATTAGTTTAAATATAGGAAAGTATTTACATTTTTACATTAAGTGCTATAAAAGTGGAAATTAAGCTACAATATATTTTTAATATATAAAGGGATAATTTATAAAAATGTAGAAATATAAAACTGATTCGAAAAACTGCCTGGTAGAAGTATGAACACACTGAAAAAGACAGCAGTATTTTTTACAAGAGAATATCTGAAAGGCCAAAAACATGGAAAAAATACTCTTCACTAATGATCAAGGAAATACAAATTTAAACACAAGGGTTCCACGCCACACCCATCCAATTAGCAAAAACCTAAGTTTCAAAATACAAGTGTTGTCAAGGACAACAAAGCAGGGGAACACTTTCTTCCTGTTGGTGGGGAAATACACTGGCACAACCATCAAATATGCAGTATCTGGTAAAATTAAAGATCTCCTACCACATCACCTTCAAGAAGTACACATGTATGTGCATAAGGAGGCACATACAAACATGTTCACGGCAGCTTTGTGTATGAGGGTGGAAAGAAGTCCTCAGCAGCACTTAACATTGGTAGTGTATGCATGTGACAGAACTCCGTACGTCGGTTAAAAGGAACAAAACAGAATTACACCTGTCGACGTAGATATATCTCAAAACTAAGAAAAGCAAGTTGTGGAAAATGTATGTTTTATGATAGCAGTTTATAAAAACTATGGAATATGTGCAGTGATACTAAATATCATGATGTGTATTTTTATATATATATAAAAATACATAGATTTGCTAGTGCAAACCAAGAAACGAATATTGGATTGGGGAGATTTATAGGAAACATCCATGTGATTGTAGTATTTTATAAACTTTGAAAACAAATACTTGTTTTATGCTATATTTTAGCTTATTTGAAATAATTCATAATTAAAGTGTTTTTAAAAGATTACATAGGACTTAGGTGAATATGGACATGACCATTAATAAACACACATTCTGAAAAAGTTGCCTTATCTATACTATTTCAGGAGAAAAATATGCTACCCTCTCCACTCTTGGGGGAGAATTTGAGACAAGTAGTTTTTAGTTTAATTTTCCTCAAGCAAGATCAAAATCAAGACAGGAATGATCAAGAACCAACTTGCAATTTTTGATATCTAGTATTAAGTTTTGATATCTAGTATTAAGTTTTTTTGGTATTAAGTTTTTGATATCTAGACATTTTGCTTTTTCCTTTTTTTCCTCATCAGGTTATTTTTAATTATATTTAAAAATTATCCAGATTCTATGTAAATTATAGGGTATGAGATGCAGTAGCCTCTTTTCCGCCTCCAGCACCCCACTCCCCTCTCCACAGGTAACCACTGTTAATATTTTAACAGATATCTCTGTATTTTGATACTTACACAAATGTAGGTTTGTTTGGGGCATCTGTGTTTTTTGTTTTGTTATTACCACTACTGTTGTTTTTTACAGAATAATCACACTAATACTATTTAACAAGTTGCCTTTCACACCAGCTGTGTCCTAGAAAAGCCTTGCTTTGGGCGCATACAGATCCGCCTTGTGACGCTTCAGTGTGCTGTTCTGTCATTCGCTGCTGTTTGTGATGCGCAGGCCCGGCTGGAGTCCAGACGGTTGGGCTCAGATCATAGGTCTTGGGATCTTGGGCAAATTACTTATTTTGTCTGTGCCTCATTTCCATCTCTGAAAAATTGAATTAATAACACACCTACCTCATGGGTGGTGGTTGTAAGGATTAAGTGAATTTAAAAGAGTTTGGCAAACAATTCATTTTTAAAAGCTATCTATTTTTAATACTACTGGTATAATTCCCCATCCTTCTACAGAGTGACTTTCCCTCACGTTTTAAGGCCATTTTTGGCCTTGGCCACCAGAGATGACAACAGAATCCACATGCTGCCACCAGATCCAAGTCTTGAATGAGACCAGTCTTCCTGGAGACTTTGAAGTTGCTTGTATAGTCAACCCTTGAACAATGCAGGGTCAGAGATGCTGCCCCCTCCCACCACACATACACAGTCAAAAATTCACTGATACCTTTTTTCTTTTTTTTATTATATTTTATTGATTATGCTATTACAGTTGTCCCAATTTTACCCCCTTTCTCCCCCTCCACCCAGCAACCCCCACTCCCTCAGGCAATTTCGCCACCACTGTTCATGTCCATGGGTCACATAAGATCTTTACTCCATTTCCTATACTATACTTTACATCCCCATGACTATTCCGTAACTACCTGTTTGTACTTTTAATCCCCTCACTTCACCCGTTCCCCTACACCCCAATTTGCCAGGCAACCATCAAAACACTCTGTGTATCCATGATTCTGTCTTTGTTTTTTGTTTGCTTAGTGTGTTTTTTAAATTTGATTGTTGACAGGTATGTATTTATTGCCATTTTATTGTTCATAGTTTTGATCTTAAATAAGTCCCTGTAAACATTTCGAATAATAACGGTTTGGTGATGATGAACTTAAGATTTTCTTACCTGGGAAGCTCTTTATCTGCCCTTTGATTCTAAATGATGTCTTTGCTGGGTAGAGCAATCTTGGCTGTAGGTCCTTGCTTTTCATGACTTTGAATATTTCTTGTCAGTCCCTTCTAGCCTGCAGAGTTTCTTTTGAGAAATCAACTGACAGTCTTATGAAAACTCCTTTGTAGTTCTTCTTTGTAGAACTGCTTTTCTCCTGCTGCTTTTAAGATTCTTTATCTTTAACCTTTGGCATTTTAATTATGATGTGTCTGGAGTGGGCCTCTTTGCATCCATCTTCTTTGGGACTCTCTCTGCTTCCTGGACTTGCATTCATCAAATTAGGGAAGTTTCTTTCATTATTTTTTCAAATAGATTTCTAAATTTTTGTAATTTCTTTTCTCCTTCTGGAACCCCTATGATGCAAATGTTGAAATCCTTGAAGTTGTCCCAGAGGATGCTTACACTGTCCTTGTTTTTTAGAATTCATTTTTCTTCTTGTTCTGATTGGTTGTTTTTTTCTTCCTTATGTTCTGAATCATTGATTTGATTCTCTGCTTCATCCACTCTGCTGTTGTTTCCCCGAAAATTGTCCTACATTTCAATTAGTGTGTCTTTCATTTCTGACTGGGTCTTTTTTATGCTGATGAGGCCCTCACTAGCCTCCTTGAGTGTGTTTTGAATTCTGCACCCAATAGATTGCTTATCTCCATTTTATTTAGTTCTTTTTCTGGAATTTTGATCTGTTCTTTCATTTGGGCCATGTTTGTTTGTCTCATTTTAACAGCCTTCCTGTGTTTGTTTCTATTAGGCAGAGCTGCTATGACTTCCTGTCTTGGTATTATGGCCTAATGCTGTAGGTGTCCTGTAGGATATAGTGGCACAGCCTCCCCCATTACCCAGGTTGGGTACTTGAGATGTGCCCTTCGTGTGGGCTGAGTACATCCTCCTCTTTAGTTGAGCCTTGGTTGCTGTTGGCAGGTCAATGGGAGGGATTTACCCAGGCCAGTCAGTTGCAAGGATTGGCTGTGACCACTGCCCACCAACCTCCACCCTCTCTGGAGGATCAGCTGTGCAGGGGCACAGTGTGGCTGCTACAATGTAGTTTGTAGCTGTCCACTGGATGCACAGGTTCTGGGGTTTCTCAGGTGATGCAGGCCAAGGTCAACCTCCACCTGTGTTTTGCCTGGGAATACCCTGCCTGATCCATACAGCGATCTGAAATAGCTGCTACTTGTGTTGGGCTTAGACATTCCCAGGCAAAGACAAGCTGTGAGTCTAGGCTGGCTGCTGTTAGTGCTGTGCCTAGGGTCACTTAGGAAGAGGTAAGGGGTCTGGGGGCTCACTGAGGCCAGCTGTTGATTTGCTTGACAGGATTTAGCAAGTTCTGAAGCTTGAGCCAAGACCAGCCTTTCATCTGGAAAAGCTACTATTAACACCTGTAAGTTGGGTGGGGCAGAGCCTGAGGGGATCTCCAGGGAGGAGTGAATAGTGTTAGCCAGGTTGATGGAGTCTCAGATATGGCACCCACCTACTGCCTCTGTGGCTGTGCCCACCTTTCTGTCTGGGAGAAAGCTGACCCCCAGCTCTCGCTTTGATGCCAGCCACTTCAGTTTCTCCCTCTATGCCACTGGTGCCTTTCAAGCTGCTATCCTCGTCCTGGAACTCAGAAGGAATGAGTCTGAGTAAGTTCGTGTGTGGGTTCTTTAAGAGGAACTGCTAGGGACTCCAGAAGTTTCTTCCACCAACTCAATCCCTGCTGATTTTTGCAGCCAGAAGTTGTGGGAACTTATGTTCCTGGCACTGGAACCCTGGGCTGGGGGGCCCAGTGTGGGGCTTGGACTTCTTGCCCTTGAGAAATCCCTCCTGAATTTTTATCCACCACATGTGGGTGTGGGGCCAGCCCATTCCACGTCTCCACCCTTCCTACCAGTCTGAATGGATGTGGTTTCTTTAATTCCATAGTTGTCAGACTTCCATTCAACTTGACATCTGCTGATTCTGAGTGTGGTTATTCTATAATTTAGTTGTAATTTTGGTGTGGATGTGAAAGGAGATGAGCCATGTTTACTTATGCTGCCATCTTGACTAGAAGTGATCTAGTTTTGTCCTACATATTTGACTCCCCTAAAACTTAACTCCTGGTGTCCTAGTGTTGGCTAAAAGCCTTATTGATAACAAACAGTTGATTAGCACATAGTTGGCATTTTATATGTATTATATACTATATTCTTACAAAAAAGTTAAGAAAATTATAAAAATCATAGGAAAAGAAAATACATTTATAGTATTGTATGTATTTATTGAAAAAAATCTGGGTATAAGTGGGTTCACACAGTTTAATCCCATGTTCAATGATCAATTGTACTTGAAACTGAAAGAGCCCCATTTGATACAATGATTTGCCTAGTGCTAGTTGATTTTTTGCCTACTACCAGTAAAGACAAATACAAAAAGAGCTAAGAATCAAACTCATCCTTTTTCATTCAATTGCCTTTGATAAGTGACTTGAAATAAAGGATGACTTGCAATTATACGTCGCAATGAAGATTTTCATGGACAAAGTGTTTTTGTTTCTGAGATTGTTTTTGATGTACACATAGCTCATATTATTTGATGCTTTAGAGTTTACACAGAATTTTTATTTGATTCACATATAGAACCAAAAAGTAAATAAAGAGGTTGCTAATTTACAAATGTCACACAACCAGATAAATGGCAGAAGCCCAAAACTGATTTCCAGTCTGTTCTTCCCAATAGCCCAATTTTACAAATGATGAAGATGGTGCTAGATTTCAAGGCACACCAAAATAGTAAACTACTTATTCTGGATCTTCAGTTGGTTTTCTCGATCTTTTAAATGTTACTGCTTTCCTGTAAGTTTTCATCCTTAACAAGTCAGACTCTTCAGATGGATAGATATATGTTGTTTACGGCAAGAAAAAATGCCGCCATGTGCTCCCTCAAAAGAACTCTTCTGACAGGTATTTTGAGAAGAATCGTGAAACATCCCGGTAATTGTGTAGAACTGTTGGCATTTCTGCTTCACAAACTGAAAAAATTCATTTGGAAGCCTTGCAAATAAGTCATCTTGGAGAAGAAAACGTGCTGCAATTTCAAAGAAATGTATAGTTTCCAAAACAAGCAACTTTTTTATTTCACGATTTATTCTTTTATTCCTATCTACTCGCTAGATTGTAATGATAGCCCAAATTCTTTACCTGATCTGCATTCACACCTTTTGCCATGTGACTTTGCAATTCTTTCAATAAAGAGAACCTATTTCTTCACCCATAAAAGCAGGTTTTGTGACTAATAGAATGAGATGAAAATGACACCAGGCCACTTCTTAGACTAGGCCTCAAAGGTCTATGTGTGTTTGCTTGCTCTCCCTGTGCCTGAGATGTTGTGAGAAAGAGGTCTCTGGACCAGCTGAATGAATGGTTCTTGGAAGAGGATGAGAGGTGCATGGAGCAGAGCTCCCAACTGAGGCCAGCCAGTATTCAACAGTCAGACCCTCAGACATGAGCGAGTTCAGCCAAGATCAGCAAGCCCACAAAGCCACCCCCTAGATGACTCAATGTGTGAGCAACAAATGCTTACCCCCTGGCTATGCCACTGAGGTTTCATGGCTGGTTGTTATATAGTCTTGGTGTGGCAATAGATGTGATACACCCTCAAACTTATATACAAGTGACTCTACCCTAATTACAAATTCATTCAACATGTTCAGATTCATATATGCTATTTTCCCCGGAGTCCCATAGACTACTTGTTAAATCTAACACAAATGTTCCTCAGACACTCTGTCTAGCTCCCAACTAGCTCAAAACAATTCTAACATAATAATTCCTTTATTATTTGTGATGCAGAAATACTTTTTCTTTCTTTATTCTTCCCTTTCAGTTATTTACTGGGGTGGTGCTTGAGACTACATACTGGTATAAACCTAGAAAGAAGAAAACCTGGAATGGATGGAAAAAATGGATACAGGCCATCAGGGGAAGTCATGGGATGAGTGGCACAGCAGGGATTGGAGAAAGGAGCCCTGGAGACTGCTCTGTACCCCAGTCCATCCAGACAGC
>PVJI01009839.1:47746-63491 GCA_004026765.1 Micronycteris hirsuta | reverse complement strand
CCCAAATTTTGTCCTTTGGAATGCATATATCTGCATGTTAGCATCCCTTTAGAGCAATAAAAAAGTATAAAAATAAACGTATTTATACACTACCCGCATTTACCACTAGTCTACAAAAAAACGTATTTATACGTCTCCCGGATTCCACTACCAATCAACGTAAAACGTATATGTACGTCTCCCGACTACAATGTGTTAAGAGTTACTTCTCAAACAAATTCAACTTTGTTTTCTTTTAGGAGTCAGGCCCATTCGGCTTCTAGTAAGCAAACAAGCAAAACTCTAGAGAGTCACTGCTTATAAGAATACTGTTCAACACATAAAAATACAGTGCTAAAAGGTTTTTCAGCCTCTGTATTATCGGTCAACCTGTAGTGTCATTTGAAAAGATACTAAGCTTGTTTTGGTAGCCATAGTTTTAAACATGAAAGTTTAAAAGAATACCATAGTTACATTTGTGATTTTATTGAGAACTGTTTTCACTAGGGAACTCGCAGGCTGTCTGATTAAAATGGTAAAGAGACCTTTTACTGCAAAAGCTCTGACAGTTATCCCCTCAGCAAAGTTTGCTTTTGTGATAATTACACCTACTCTTGTTTACCAAATGAATCACTTTTCAGTGCTGCTTTTAACCTTGACTGGTTTCCCTTTGATGATTATTTCTTTTTTTTTTTTTTTTTTTTGCTATGACAAGATATTTAGAAACACAGTGCACATTTTATGCTGCTCTTTTTCAAGTGATGTTTACTCTTGGTTTTCTTTAAAGCAGATTTTAAGGTTCATTTTAGGGGGCAGTTTAACTTGGGGAGAATATCAGCAATATTAATATCTCTGTCATCTGCAAGAGGATAAATGTGTGGTGGTTAGTCAGGGTAATGATACCTAATTTCCCTGTGTCCTGTGGGCCCACAGACTCCACCCAATACACTAGGTGTCAGCGGAGGAAGAGTTAAGAGGATTTAGGATCCAATGATGAGGGTGAGACAAACGGTTCACCTAAGATGAGATAGGTTTGGCAAGGTACTTCCCTCCATAGAGCAACAAAAAACACCCTAAGATAGAAGAATGTGGAGATGCTGAAATCATCTTTAGGAATTCAGCGTCATGGCTTTATGAACCACTGATTTTAAACACAACACTTTGTAATCCTAAGCAAATGGCAGATGTTTCCAGTACCAACGTAGAAAGTCCCGTAACAAACTGGGGACCTATCTTTATTTTAGGAGCCACTAACAATTTGTGTGTGTGTGTGTGTGTGTGTGTATTTCATGATATGGTAGCAGTAGAGAAGGCAGAAAAGAAATCTGAAAAAAGATATAAAGAATTTTTAGAGGTTTCACGAGAGTGGCGACATCAGTGGGAAAAGAGACAACCCAGGAGACAGACTTGGGAGGAGAAGTCATTGGGCGAAACCAAGGAGCATTGGCTTGGATAAAACTGGTTCCTGAGGCTGTTGGGATCTGGGACCCCAGTTATAAGTAAAAGGAATTTGGGAGAGGAGAGTTGAAGTTCCAATAATTTAATACTGCTCCTCCATGAAGAAACATCGTGAGGAAGCAAAATAAGCATAGACATGTACAAACACAAACCAATTGTGTCTGTGAAACCTTCCCTATATTTTATGGTCCCCTTGCACTGTTGCCTTATCTACATCCCTTTCACAGTCAAATTTACAAGTCATCTCCAACTTTGATACAAGTTTCAGCTTTCTGCTCAATCGTTAGCCACTACATGTGGCTCCTCCCACACCCCTCCACTGAAACTGATCTCATAACAACTACCGAAGCATAAGTAGACAATGAAACTACCCACAATAGATTCTGAAAATTCCTAACTTTCTTGACCACATGACCAGTTTTCACTTTTGAAACACACACTTCCCATAGCTTTCATGGTGCCATATTCTTCTTCTTTTTCTACTTCTCCATCTTCCTTGCAGGCTCTTTTTTCCTACAGTTGTGTCCTAATTATTGGAATCTCAGTTTAGGGTTTCTCCTTTTCTCATTCTATACACTCACTTTAGGAAATTTCATCCACTCTCAAAATTCAACTGCCATTACAATATTAGTGAGACCCAAATACTATACTTACAAGCCAAATTTCCCTTTAACCTTCTACCAGAACATACCTGTGATTTGAATTCATCTTTTTTGCCATCTATTTATTTATATTCCATTATGCCCTACTTCATTAAATTGCTTTATTCCCCCAAATACTCAGAAAAAGATACCGAGGTCTTAAATCCTAACTTCCTAATGATAATCTATCACTTTTGCCAAGATCTGTTATTCTATCATCTAAAAGTCCTATTGATTCTACCATCAAAAGTCCACCTTTTTTCTATGCCTTTTTCTCCTGTCCTTGATCAGGTTTTTGTCTTAAAAAATTTTTAGTAGTTATCTGTTTCACATACTATAGTATTTTGTATCTATGATTCACCTACAGTAAAACCAAAATTATTTCCTGAAGCACAAATCTGAATCAGATAATCCCCTTTTTGAGACCCCTCAGTAATTCCTCATTGTCACTAGGATAATGTTCCAATTCCTCATGGTAACTGGTAAGACTGTGCAAGACCTTTGCCCTGCCTCATGCCTGGGAATATTCTCCCTCAAATTCAGTGCTTCAAACTCATTTCTTTTAGTTCTCTAATTTTTCACATTTTTCTTATCTTATAACCTTGACACGTGTTGCTTACCTCACACCACCCTCTCTTCTGACAACCTTCTCACCTTTCAGATCTTTCTTCAGTAGACTCTTCCTGACCTTTAGACCAGGTTGGGCTCACTCAGCAGCTTTCCAAGAAAATTTGAATGTCTACTAGCATACAAACAAGATTGTATTTGATTTTTAATTGTCTGTCTTTCCTACAAACTCTGAGCTCTATGAAAGCATGAACATTGTCAATTTTACTCAATATCGTTTCTCATGTGCAAAAACTATTGAAATTAGTACAACAGTTATAAATACACATAAGTTATAAACGTACATGGACTTATATACTATACACAATACACTTAAATATACATGTTGAGGGCCCCCCCCCCACAATGGAATTGTCTTCTGGAAAGCAGGTACCTTGTAGTACAGAACTCCCCCACTAGGTGAGTGTTCTAGGAACCCATCTGTATCAGTGGACCAGCTGGGGTTGTTGTGAGGAGCTATGTTTGGCTTCAGTGGATTTTTTGGAAGACTCTTTCCATGTGTTTGCCCATTTCATGGTGGGTGATTTATGGGCACACCTGCCACACGGCACTGTGTGTTCAGCAGTTTTTGGCCAAAAACAGCATAACCCCTAATCTCGCCATGAACGACTTTGTTTTATTTCCCCAATGAAAAAAATCTTCAAAGGGAAGTCTTTTGATATCTGCATGTCTCATTTCACTGGGTGCAAATGTTACCTCTCCAGGGAATAAATTAAAATAGGGTGTCCATATTTCCCTTATTTTATATTTCTTTTAAAAATTAATTTTGTTTTTATTTATTTTTTATTTTAGTGTCTTCCTTCTCCATGTGTGTGTGCAACTCCCCAAGGGAGAATTGTGTTCTGCTTTGTTTATTGTTGTATCTCTGATCGTGGAGTAGAGAAAGAATGACTCATGTGGCCTTGGTCATGAGTGGTGCTGGGATATCAGTAACTTTGTAATGACATCAGGAAGCACTGCAGTTAGAGAAACTGACCTATCAGTAAAGGGTGAGTGTGTTTTACCTTTTCCAATGGGATATATTTTTGATGTTGGCACATTATAGTTCAACTTGGATGGAATTCCAAGATCTAGTAATCTTCTACACCTGCAATTTGCAGTGTTGGAGCAGTTGGGAAATGACAAAATGGCATGAAGTGATTGCATGAAAAGCTAGAATTATTCAGTAATCATTCTGTACTTAGACTTTGCACATGAGCCAATTAGTACAACTCCTGCAGACATGAAGGCATGATTTAGCATTTCTGTGTGCTTACATGGCTAAACTATAGAATTTGGCTAGGAGATAAGGGATTCAAAATCTACTAATGTACTGAATGGAAGTTAGGGAACATTTAGTGGCAGACTAAGGACACGGGACACAGTGGAAGAAGACATACTGCAAGAGAAACTGAGAGGATCTCAAAGAAACTTCAAAATTTTTGTTTGTAGTTAAACCTAAAAACAACTTGAAATCATTATCTATGTTCCCTCTCAGAGCCTGGGGCTTGGGAAGAGATTGGGATCCTCTGAACATGAGATTGCCCTGGGCATTGAAAGCCAAATGGGCAAAAAAAAAAAAAAAAAAAAAAAAGTCTTGGCTGAAATGCTAAAAAGACCCATCAAAATGCCAGCTTCAGTGCCCTGAGTTAATGTGACTTAGGATGCCTGGGTGATTTCTATGAACATCTTTTTTTTAATTGCTGGAGTTTTGGCAGTGTTCCTTCATGTTGGCAGACGTGTGGTGTTTTGGGTGTTTATGTGTATTTGGGTTGAAGTTTAAATGTTTTAAAACCTAAGACAATCCTGTAACTCCTCAGTTTACAATGAATGCAGCTGTTTTACAGACCAGGCCATTTAGTCTGCTATGATTGGTTCAGAAAACACAATCTCATGCTACAGAAGTGGGTATCTGTACTATGATTCAATTACCAGATTCATCTCAAAGAATTGCCTATGCATACATCTACAAATGTGTGTGTGTGTGTGTGTGTGTGTGTGTGTATGTTTGTAAGTGATATGAATCTCAGAGAAGTCCAGGCTATGGAGAAGGCTCCATTCGTTCTAATATTCTCTGAATCTCCTCTTATGCAGAGGGTGCTCCATGTTGCCAAGATAATTTTGAGGCATCAGGGAGGAAAACTTTTTTTTTTCTTACTCTCTAGTTTTTTTTTGGCTGGTCTAACAATCAAATCAACATGACAGATTAACAAGGAAAAGGGACCAAATTTAATTATATACGTAGGTATGGAAACCCCACGTGCACAGGAGGTTCAGACAGCAAGGCAAAATGAAATAAATGTGACGACCTAAACGTAGAAAGACTTAAGGTGACTCAGAGGGGAGGAAGGTCTTCACCGGACAATAAGAACAGATGTTAGTAATTAGATGTCTGTCTGGCAATATAAATATATCATAAAAGGATATTTCTGGTGATAACCCATTATGGAAAAAGACTCAATTTAAATTCTCTTTTTTAGATTTTTTTATTAAATACTTTTTCATGTTATTGTTGTTCAAGTACAGTTTTATGCCTTTTCCCTCCACCCCTCCCTACCACCCCAGCCATCCCTATCTCTCTCCTCTGTTTCCGACCCCTCTTGTTTTTGTCCATATGTCCTTTATAGTTGTTCCTATAAACCCTTCACCTTTTCCCCCATTATCTCCTCCCCTCTCCCCTCTGGTTATGGTCAGTTTGTTCTTAATTTTAATGTCTTTGGTTATATTTTGATTGCTTGTTTGTTTTGTTGATTTGGTTCCAGTTAAAGGTGACATCATATGGTATTTATCTTTCACCACCTGGCTTATTTTACTTAGCATAATGGTCTCCAGTTCTGTCCATGCTGTCACAAAGGGTAGGAGCTCCTCCTTTCTTTCTGCTGCATAGAATTCCATTGTGGAAATGTACCATAGTTTTTTGATCCATTCATTTACTGATGGACACTTAGGTTGCTTCCAGCATTTGGCTATTGTAAATTGTGCTGCTATGAACATTGAGGTTCATAGGTTCTGGCTGTTGTGGCTCAGTGGATTGAGTGCCAACCTGTGAACCAAAGGGTTGCCGGTTCCATTCCCAGTTGGGGCACATGCCTGGGTTGTGGGCCAGGTCCTCAGTGGGGAGTGTGCAAGAGGCAACCACACATTGATGTTTCTCTCCCTCTCTTTCTCCTTCCCTTCCCTTCTCTCTAAAAAATATAAATAAATAAAATCTTTAAAAAATTATTTAAGAGAGAGATGAAAGTTTCTCTTGGGCCTGGCTGGTGTGGCTCAGTTGGTTGGATGTCATGCCACAAACTGAAAGGTCACCAGTTCAATTCCTGGTCAGGGCACATGCCTGGGTGGCAGGTTTGGTCATCAGTCAGAGTGGGTACAGAAGGCAGCCAATTGATATGTTTCTCTCCCTCTCTTTCTTTCTCCCTTCCCCTCTCTCTAAAATAAAAAATAAAAATAAAATAAACTTTCTTTTGGGCTTGCAAAGTCTCCATTGCCTTCAGCTCAAAATAATCCACATGCTAATGTAGAACATCTTGGGGAGGCCTGTTCCGAACACCTGCTGAGGTTATCCTGATCAGCTGCAATAGCGTTAGCGGGTCATTTGTAAATGTCAGGACCAGGGTTCCAGGAATTCTAATAAGCAAAGTTTCCAGACTAGATAACTCTGCTACTATATTCATTAGTCTTTTAGTGAATGGGTAATTTTTTTCTTATCAAAATGTATATCAGTGCTGTTTTCTTGTTTAATTATAGAGACAAGAAATAGGCAGATGCACTGATGCAGCATTCAACTTAGGGCCAGGGTGGAAGTAAAGGAATTACTACAGACGTCTGGATGGTGTCCTTAACTCCCCTCTTAGCTATTGAATCTCAGCTGTCTGCAATCAAGTTCTAAGTCACAAAATGCTTTGCATTGTGTTGCTATTTCAGCTTGACAGACTGTCTTTCGGCATGGAAATTGTGAACAATTCACCAGGTTTTTAAATTTCTATAAGAAAAAACATTTGAATGCTGCTAGAACTCTAGCTATAACAGCACTAAGTATAATTCTACAAAAATATTGTAATAATTCTGTGAATATTCAGTAAAGCCTCATTAAACTGAAAAGTAAGGTGCACACTGCACTACCAGAAGCAGATTTTAAATTAACTGTATTCATATAAACCAATACTTTTATCAAAGTAAGGCAATTACTTTGCATAATATAAAATTTGGGGGAAAAGATGCCCAATTAATTAGGTGTTTCTGAAAATAGCATATATTTTGAACCACTTTTTCTGCTGAAAAAGTTTTAGTAAGTTTTCATTCCCCTAGCTGATACAAATACTCAAATATGTAAATGTATCTCTTTATCGGTAAGTGTGTATGCATATAATTTGTGTATTTATTTGTATATTCTTCTCATCTGCATCACAGGTATGCCTATGTAAGATGCAACACTTTGAGCATATGGGGATATTTATCTGGTTGATTAGTTTCTTTCAGATTTTAGAATGTTTCTGCCTTTCCTATTGCATGAGCCATTTTGGGGAAATGTACAAAAGGGACCCTAAGAACTTAAGGAATGCAGCAGGTTCTTTATTATATCATTCAAATACAACATTGTGCTTATAAAAACTTTTTTAAAAGATTATGAATACTATTTAAAAGGATACAGAAGTGACATGCTGATTCCTCAGGAAGGTGCTATAGTCTTTACGCTGCCTTATCAAAGACAGCGGACAGAGAGAGTAATTTAACATCATTCTAATCTGTCCCTAATGGAATTTGTGGTGATTTTCTTCCTATTTCTTCTCATTGTTTTTCAAGCTAATCACTAATATGAGTGTGAAATGGAGTTTCTTAATTGTTTTTTGCTTTCTTTAAATTCCAAACACACAGTTTGAAAATTGTAGATCTTGCAACTGAAGTTTTTCTTTATCTTGCTCTCATCCTGCCCAGTTGCTTCCTTTTTTTTTTTTTTTTTTTAATTTTGGTTTGTGGACTCTTTCATTTACCCAAGGACACTTGAAAATTAAATCAAAAGTTGTGTCACTTGAGGATTATTTAAAGTAAATAAATAAATAAACAAGTTAATAATTAGGCAACTCATTGACTAGGCTGTTGAATTAGTTAAAGTGGAAAAGAAATGATTCAAGTTCTAAAGCTTTCTATTTGCAAATTAGCCAAAAATCAATTACATTTTAACTGTTGCATCACCTTGGTTGATTTTAAAATAGATAATACTTTGCTGTTCACATTAATGATGAGCTGTGAAGGACTTGGCAATGGGCATCTTTTCTCCAGTGGTCTGAATTAAACTTCTTAAATAGCTTCTACTTCTTAATGTTGAGTAAACTTTACTGCAGAATGCAGCTGGGTTTTTTCCGGGAAGTTTAAATCTATTCTTCAGATTTTATTTTTTTACAGATTGCGTTGTTATATTTCCTTAGAATCACTAACAGCTTTGAATTACTTTCTTCACTACATGCCAGAGGAAATGTTTTTAAATGTTTAGGGTTAAAATGGACATTCATATGATGAAAAATTATAACAGGAAATAAGTTAAAACTTCAAATGTATTTGATTCTATGGGGTAAAATGGAAGAAGGATAATATAAAAGCCCCCTTTTCAAGCCCTGTTTGCCAGAGTTAGCTGGACCGCATAAAGCATGACTGACTTCCTATTTTCTGAGCCTCTGTCCTCGGGACTAGAAAATTACTG
The DNA here is from genome assembly GCA_004026765.1 of Micronycteris hirsuta. Classification (NCBI taxonomy): domain Eukaryota; kingdom Metazoa; phylum Chordata; class Mammalia; order Chiroptera; family Phyllostomidae; genus Micronycteris; species Micronycteris hirsuta. The sequence goes on along the minus strand of PVJI01009839.1, from coordinate 55,109 downwards.
GAAGCACCCGGAAGGTGCAGAGGCTCCAGGAACAACAGGATGTGTCAGACCACAGAGGCTGGACCCTGCACCCAAAGATAACATCGAAAGAAGCCGCAAACCTATCAGAAACAGCCGGCTCTGTAACCAGCCCATTACTGATAAGAGCTCAAAGCCTTAACCCTTCAGGGCTGATGTAACTCTGGCACCATGCCTCCCTCCCCCCTCTTGGAGAGTGAATAAAAAAACTTTACTCTCTCCACTTTCTTCTCTTTGTGAATTCTTTCACAGCTTGTGTCACTGACCACCCTAAGAGAGAGTATATAAACTCTGGCTTTGAAATTAAAAAATGGAGATTTTGAACTTGCCTGGAGAGCATCTTTGTGAACTCGGACAAGCTTCAGACCCAACCCTCCTTCCCCACCTTGCTATTTTTCCTCCCACCGTTTCTTGTTTTAAAGATTGAATTAGAAAATGTGAACTAGCTTGACAGTACTAAACACAAAACGGCAATCAATAAATTCCGGTTTTCTTTCTTTTAATCCTCACCTGAGAATATGTTTATTGACTTTAAAGAATGAGCAAGGGAGGGAGTGAAGGGGGTGGGGGAGAGAAACATTGATGTGAGAGAGAAATATAGATCTGTTGCCTCCCTCATATTCCCCCACCAGAGATCAAAATCCTAGATGTGCCAGAAAACGCTACAATCAACTGAACCACCCAGCCAGGACTATTTTTCTTTCTTTCTTCTTTTCTTCCTTTCTTTCTTTCTGTCTTTCTTATATTTTATTTATTTATTTTTAGAGAGAGGGGAAGGGAGGGAGAAAGAGCGGGAGAGAAACATCAATGTTTGGTTGTCTCTCATACACCCCCTACCAGGGGCCTGGCCCGCAACCCAGGCATGTGTTCCAACTGGAAATGGCACTGGTGACCCTTTGGTTTGCAGGCCAGCACTTAATCCACTGAGCCACACCAGTCGGGCTGTTTTACTTTCTTAAATGCAAACAAGGGCACATAATACTAAATTAAATGGATAATTAATTATACGTGTACTGTCTCCTACATTTTTCTTTTTCTTTACCTTTCCTTACTTCTTCTGAAAACTCCATTTCACCAGAGAGCACAGAATTATCTCCAACCATATTGCCATGGGATTTCTCTCCAACTATACGGCCAAGCAAAAGCATTGAAAACAGAAAGTTGGGGCATGTATATTACTCGAGTGGTAATAAGTGGTAAATCACTATGGTAACAATTGATGGAAATGTCAAGATACAGACTAAAATAGAAGAACTCATATTTTATGTTTTTGGCACATATAAAATACATGTTGATTTATCGAGCTAGAAATGTTTGTAGAGTTAAGGACATTTGTGGCTATTTTGCTAGAGTGTCTCATGAAGGATGTGCACTTTGTACAATGGGAGAAAAGTTAGATGGGACCCAGCTTAAGTATGTATTATTATTTCTAATGATTAATCACTTATAAATATTGATCATACAGCTTATTTTTAAAGATACTCTCTTGGCTGAGCTAGAATTTTAATTTGCAAAAATTGGCTAGAAACAAACATTGGTAATTCTTTTCTAGTTTGCATAAGCCTTGCTTTGCAAATATTTGCTCCTCTAAAGAGCTGGCAATGGGTGTTTGCATATATACAAGGATTTGTGGGCAGTAACAGTGAAACTCGTTATGGCTGTGGTAACTGCCATCATGCATTTTACATGGGTTTTTGCATTAGATAAGACCCACCTGCTCCTACTCATCTTCTAGTAATCCAAATTTGACATTTTGAGGAGCCAGTTAATTTTCTCTAAGAAGATGTGTTCTCACCTGATCATCTGTGTTCCCAGGAAGCTTTTTGTTATTGTTTTTCTTGTTGCCATCATATTTTGTAAAAAAGAGTGCAAGCTGCTTTGGACTCTTAAATAAGAGTTTTTTTTCCCCTCTGCCAAACATTCAAATTAATTTATTTATTAATAAAAATCACATGAATTGGAAATGGTTTCTGTTTTAAAGGCAGAGGTGAGACATTCCAAAGTCCAAGGGTGAGACGTCAATGAGCACTGGAAAGCAAGCACTTCCGGTGTTTCCTACTCATCGGGTGACCTCACTTTGACACAAACTAGAGCAAGATTGTCCAAAGGAGGCACGTTTACATCAGAGAGACTTGCACCAGAAGAATAGATTAGAATTTACATCGCTGTATAGCTTTATTTATTTTACACATTTTAAAACATTTTTATCATTGTTCATTATCATCTTTAATTTAGTTTAATATCAATAAAGTTGGCCCTTGAATATGGATTTTTTCAATAAATACTGTAAACATGATGTCTCTTATGATTTTCTCAATAACATTTTCTTTTGTCTTTACTTTACCTTACTTTATTGTAAGAATATAATATATAACACATAGAGCGTATAAAGTATGTGTTAATTGACTGTTACTGATTTGGCTTCTACTCAACAGTAGACTATTATTAGTAGTTATATTTTGGGGGAGTCAAAAGGTACATTCGGATTTGTGATTGTGTTGGGGGATGGTGCCCCTGCACCCCACATTGCTCAAGGGTCAACTGTGTGATACAGTCTGACGGTGTTCATTTATGTAATTTATTAAAAAGTTAATGGATATTTGGGAATCTGATCATTTTTTAACTTATAAGTATACAGTATCAGGAAAAGTTTTGGCATTCTTTAATTTCAACAGTCTTTTTTGTTTATTGTAGTGTATACTAGATTCTCCATCCACAGAAGACTGGTAAACACCACATAGTAGACTCTCTGCTGTATTTCTGTGCGTTAGGTCTAGAGAGCACTTTTTTATATCCTAGGTCCATTAAAAAGCTCACCACGGATTCAGGGACTTTTCTTCGCCTCTACCCATCCACCAACCCATATGTTTTCCCTCTTCAAAAGATGTCTGGTGTAAAAATAGTGCAAAAGCAAAGGTGATGTGGGGTGAAATAGCTATTGCCAGTAGAGTTTGTGTCTGAACACTGCATGTACATCCGTGCTTTTCTATTGTGCTTAGTTGTGTTTCCTCAAATCATTCAAGATTATATTTTTGTCTCATTGGCAACGATGTGTCCTAGATATGGGGATTCACAATGTCAGAGAACATGATGGGCAGGATAATACTCAAGTTTTTGATCATTGACATTTCTTTGTCATATTTTGGCTCATTTTGTTCTGTTAAGAGAATAGAGCCTCTACTCTCTGAGCACATACTGCTTTCTCAGCCTGGAATGCCCCTATTGGCTAGGTTAAAATAGGTTTCTATGAACCCACAAAGATGGGTTCATGTCACCTTTATCTGGTCATATAATACTCTAAACTTACCTACACACTGTATAATTCTTCATTTTAAGTTTTCTTCTTTACTTTGTATTTAGTATTCATATTTCTGACACATTTGGAATTTGTTTTTTAACAGCTTTATTGAGGTACACACAATAAAATGCAGACATTTGAAAGCCATAATTTGTTGTTTTGACATATATACACACCCATGAAACCATCACCTCAGTCAAGGTAAGAAATGTATCCATCACTCCCAAAAGGTCCCTGTGGGACCCCTCTCTCCTGCACCCAAGGAAACAATTGATGTGCTTTCAATCACTTTAGGTTCATTTTCACTTTACAGAATTTTATAGTAATGGGATCATATAGTATGTATTTATTTTTCTGGCTTCTTTTACTCAGCATAATTATCTTGAGATTCATCAATTGTTATATAAATTATAGTTTATTTCTTTATGTTTTACAATTATATTCTATTGTATGAAATACCGCAGCTTGCACAGCCATTCACTTGATGGGTTTTTACAAATATTGGCTATCAAAACTAAAGCAGCTAGGAGACATTATGCATTATGTTTTTACAATATTATATTGTGGTAAGAACACTTTACATGAGGTTTACCCTCTTAAATTTTTAAGCGTCCAATTTAGTATTGTTAACTATAGAAACAGTATCATAAAACAGGCCTGTAGAATTTAGTCATCTTGCATAATTGAGACTTTATGCCATGTTTTCATTTCATTTGGGTGACTACCTGAGACTTGAATAAATGAAAAATAAAGTGGTCCATGTTTAACTTCATTTATTTATCTTTAATTGAAATTATTGGGGTGACATTGTTTAATAAAATTATATATTCAGGTGTACGATTCTATAATACATCATCTATATATTGTATTGCGTGTTCACCACCCCAAGTCAAGTCTCCTTCCATCACCATTTATCCTCTCTTTACCCTCTTCTGCCTCCCCCACTCTCCTTTTCCTCTGGTAATCACTATATTGTTGTCTATGTCTATGAGGTATTTTTATTTTTTCCCCTTAATTGCTTCAGCTTTTTCACCCAGCCCCACTCCAATCCTCCTCCACTCTGCTAGCTGTCAGTCTGTTCTCTGTATCTATGAGTCTGTTTCTATTTTGTTAGTTTTTTTTTTATTAGAGTCCACATGTAAGTGAAATCACACGGCATTTGTCTTCCTGTGACTGGGTTATTTTTAGCATAATACTTTCCAGATCCATCTATCCTATTCCAAAAGGTACGATTTTCTTTTTTCTTATGGCTGAATAGTGTTTCATTGTGTAAATGTATCACAGCTTTTTTATTCACTCAACGGCTGATGGGCACTTAGGCTGCTTCCAAATCTTGGCTACTGTAAGTAACACTGCAATGAATATAGGAATGCTTATATTCCTTCAAATTAGTGTTTCAGGTTTCTTCAGATATATTCCCAGAAGTGGAATCCCTGGGTTGATGCCGTGGGGATCTCATCCCAGCTGAAACCCGTGGGTGACCGTAACCAACTGCGTGTATACATCTCACACTGAGACACGCGGGGGGAAGAAATCTGGCGGCCACGGGTCTCCTCCACCATCCCCCATCTTGGGGAGAAAGACCTCGTGGGTTGCTTAGCCGGGAGTTTTATTAGAGGCATTAAGACACATTTACATTGGATTGATTATTCATGGGATTAAGCAGAACAGGTAGGGTTACTCATAGCAAAGCATTGGGATGTTGATTCAGATCCGGTGGCAGACACGACCAGGTTAAAGCAATATTCAGAGATCAGCAAGCCAGAATTTTTTAAGATACACATTTGCCAAATTCCTATTAGAGAATTCCCATCCCACAGACATGATCCACACTTGCTCACACAGGAATCACACGGAGCTGTGCTCAAAACGTGTAAATTCTCAGGACTGCATGTTTACACACGTGTGGAAATCACTGCCACAGGTTGAAAGTCAGTTTCATTTTTAATTTTGGGGGGATAACTCTATACTGCTTTCCATTGTCGTTGCAGCAGCCTGCATTCCCACCAACAGTGCAAGAGGGTTCCTTTTTCTCCATAGCCTCAATAGCCATAGCCTCATTAGCATGTGTTGTTTGTTGATTTACTGATGGTAGCCATTCAGGCAGGTGTGAGATGATATCTTATTGTGTTTTTTTTTTTAATAGAATTATTATTTTTTTTTTTTAGAGAGAAGGGAAGGGAGGGAGAAAGAGGGAGAGAAAAATCAATGTGTGGTTGCTTTCCATGTGTCCCCCACTGGGAACCTGGCCTGCAACTTAGGCATGTGCCCTGACTGGGAATTGAACCAGCAACCCCTTAGTTCACAGGCCTGTGCTCAATCCACTAAGCTACACCAGCCAGGGCTCATTGTGGTCTTAATTTGGATCTCTTTGATGTTTAGTGACACTGAGCATCTTTTCATGTCTATTGGCATCTGTATGCCCTCTTTGGAGAAGTATCTATTCAGGTCCTTTATCCATTTTTTCATTGGATTGTTTGATTTTTTTTTTTTTTTGGTGTTGAGTTTTATAAGCTCTTTATAAATTTTAGATAATAACTCTTTATCAAATGTATCAATTTCATGTATCAAATGGAATATATTTTTTTCCTTTCAGTAGGTTGTCTTTTCATTTTGTTGATGGTTTTCTTTGCTGTGAAAAACCTTTTTAGTTTGATTTATTTTCATTCATTTATTTTTTCCTTTTGTTTCCCTTGCTATGTTTAACTTCTAAAAAAAATTGCCAAACTGTCTTTGAAAATAGCTTTACCATTTTTTATTCCTATCAGCAGTGCTTGAACGTCTCAGTTGCTCTACATTTTCACCTTCAGTAATTATGGTCAGTCTTCTTAATTTCAGAAATTTAAATAGGTGTATAATGGTATCTTGTTAAATTGTAATTTGTATCAAATGCCTAATGACTAAACATGAGGAGCTATTTTTATATCTGCTTACTTGCTATTCCTGTATCTTCTTTAATGAAGTGTCTACTGAAATATTTTGCCAGTTTTATTTTGCTTTGTTTGTTTTATATTATTGATTTTTGAGGGCTCTCTATATAATTGGAAACATTTTCTTAATCAGATATATGATATTTAAATATTTTCTAATACTGAAAGTTACATTTTGTTTTTAACATTAGTTTTTGAGAAGTAGTTCTTTATTTTGTTAAACTTCAATTAATCATTTTTAATGAAAAGTTATTTTACTGTTATGTTTCAAAACTCTTTGCCTAATTGAAGACAAAATTTTCCCCTTTTTTATTCCCTAGAAATTTTATCATTTCAGGTTTTATGTTTAAATCTATGACAATTATGAGTTAATTTTTTTTTTATCAAAGTTCTAGGGGCTTTTAGTGTTTCGCTGTTGTTGTTGTTGTTTTAGCCTAGATAGGCAATTATTCCAGCACCTTTTTTTTTTTTTTTAGAGAACAATCTTTCTCCACTAAATTTGCTTTGTGCCTTTCTCAAAAACACATATATGGAACTTTTTCTCAGTTCTCTATTTTGGTCTATTAATCTATTTGTCTATATTTATACCACATTATACTTTTTCATCGTTATAGCTTTTAATAAGTGTTATATATCTCTATATGTTTTAATTCCATAATACACTGTTATTTTTAAGCAGTCAATAACCAATAGAAAAAAAAGTATATTGTATTTTCCCACTAATTACAATTTTCATTTCAATTCTTTGAGTAGATCCAAATTTCTATCTGGTATCCTTTTCATTCTGAGTATAGGACTTCCTTTGCCAATTATTTCAATACAGGTCTGAGGACGATTAATTCTTTCATTAATGTATGTCTAAAAAAGCAAAAGTCTTTACATCATCTTTTTTTAAGAAAAATATTTTTGTTGGAATTGAGTTCTGTCAGGATTTTTGTTTTGGTTGATTTTTTTTTTTTTTTTTTTTTTTTTTTTTTTTTTTTTTTTTTTTTTTTTTTTTTTTTTTTTTTTTTTTTTTTTTTTTTTTTTTTTTTTTTTTTTTTTTTTTTTTTTTTTTTTTTTTTTTTTTTTTTTTTTTTTTTTTTTTTTTTTTTTTTTTTTTTTTTTTTTTTTTTTT
>PVJI01009839.1:0-47646 GCA_004026765.1 Micronycteris hirsuta | reverse complement strand
CCTTTCTTACAGCAATCCTCCCTTTAGGTCATGTCCATGAGTCATGCTTTTAAGTTCTTTGGCTTCTCCATGTCCTATGCTATTCTTAACTTTCCCCTATTTTATTCCTATCAATCATGCTTCTTAATCCTTGCGCCATTCCCCCAATCTCCTCCTTCCTCCTACCAGCTGATAACCCTCCAAATGATCTCCATATCTATGATTCTGTTCCTTTTCTGGTTGTTTGCTTAGTGGTGCTTTTCTTTTAAATTTAGTCGTTGATAGTTGTGAATTTGTTGCCTGTTTAATGTTTATCGTTTTGATCGTATTCTTTTTCTTAAGTAAATTCCTTTAACATTTCCTGTAATAATGGCTTGGTGTTGATGAACTCCTTTAGATTCACCTTATCTGGGAAGCACTTTACCTGCCCTTCCATTCTAAATAATGGCTTTGCTGATTAATCTAGGTTGTAGGTTACTCTAGGTTTGCTTTTCATCACTTTGAATACTTCTTGCCAGTCTCTTCTTGCCTGCAAAGTTTCTTTTGAGGAATCAGCTCATAGTCTTATGGGTACTCTTTGTAGGTGACTAACTGCTTTTCTTTTGCTGCTTTTAAGATTTTCTCTTTATCTTTTACCTTTGACATTTTAATTATGATGTGTCTTGGTGTGGTCCTCCTTGGACCCAACTTGTTTGGGACTCTCTGTTTCCTGGGCTTGTATATCTAGTTTCTTAGCCAAATTAGGGAAGTTTTCTTTCATTATTTTTTTTTTTTTAATAAATTTTCAGTTTCTTGTACTTCCTCTTTTCCTTCTATCATCCTTATGATTCAGATGTTAGCATGTTTGGAGATGATCCAGGATAGGATGTTCTTCAGCCTATCCTCAGTTTTTTGTTTTTTAATTCTTGTTTCTTCTTTCTGTTCTAGTTGAATGTTTATCTCTTCCTTATATGTCATATCATTGGTTGAATCCCAGCTTCCTCCCCTTCTCTGTTGGTTTCCTATGGATTATCCTTTATTTCACTTAGTGTAACCATTATTTCTTCCTTTAATTTTTTGCCATACTCAGTAAGTTCTCTGAGCACCCTGATCACCAGTGTTTTGAATTCTGAATGTGATAGGTTGGCTATCTCCATTTTGCTTAGTTCTTTTTTAGGGTTTTTTCATGTTCTTTCATTTGAGCCTTTTTTCTTTGTCTTCTCAATTTGGCAGCCTCCTTGTGTTTGCTTCTGTGTGTTAGGTAGAGCTGCTTTTTACCCCCTGTCTTAGTAGTGTGACCTATGTAGAAAAGGCACTTATAAATTGTGTGGGGTGGAGCCTTAGGTAAATTCCAGAGTGGGGCAACCCACTTCACCACTTTGTGGCAGTGTGGAAAAGGATCCAAGAGGTGATAGTGCCATTGCCTGGCTTCTGGTGGTTCTCCTGGAGCTTGCCCAATTTGCAGGCACTTTACCCCCTTCCTGTATGTGAATGGCAGCCTTCCAGCTGCTACCCCAGTGGTGAATCTGGAGTGCATGGGTTTGTGTACATTCTAAGACCATGCTGGCCCTTTAAATGGTGAAAATCCAGCAGTTTCTTCTGCCACACCAAACCCTGCTGATTTTTATAGCCAGAAGTAATGGGGATCTAACCTTCCAGGTGCTGGAACCCTGGACTGTGCAGTCTGGTCTAGAGCTGGGATTGCTTACTTCCAAGGTATCCCTCTCATCCCTTCTGCAGCCACTGTTGCTGCTGCTTTTCCACCTATCTGCCCATCTCTGTGACTCTGCCCCTCTTACTCATCTGGATGAATGTGTCTTCTTTAAATCCTTTATTGTTGGACTTCTATACAGCTCAATTTCTGATGACCCTGGTGTTGTTAGTTTTGAGATCTGGTGATAATTCTTTCTATGGTTGTGCAAAGAGGTGAAGCATGTCTATCTATGCCTTCATGACCCAAAGTCCTTTGCTGTCATTTTATTTTAACGATTCTATATGTAATTGTCTTTCTTCCTCTAGCTGCTTTTAAGATTTTCCTTATCACTGCTGTTAAGAAATTTGATTATGAAGTCCTGGCTGGTGTGGCTCAGTGAATTGAATGCTGGCCTGTGAACCAAAGGGTCAATGGTTGGATTCCCAGTCGGACCACATGCCTGGGTTGTGGGCCAGGTCCCCAGTGGGGAGTGAATGAGAAGCAACCACACATTGATATTCCTCTCCCTCTTTCTCCCTCCCTTCCCCTCTCTCTAAAAATAAATAAAATCTTAAAAAAAAAAAAGAAATTTTACTATGAAGTGTGTTTGTTGGCTTATTTAATTTTATTTTATTTTATTCATGCTTTTTGTGTTTAGAGTCCATTTGGTCTCCTGTATCTGTAGTTTTATAATATTCTATTAGTATGGGAAAATGTTGGCCATTATTTCTTATAATATATTATCATTTCTCTACACTCTCTTTTCTCTTCTAATAGACTCTACTTGCATATGCATTTGGTCTCTTGAATTTGCCCCAAAGCTTAGTGATGCTCAGTTGATTTTTTTTCCATTTCTCTTCTTCATTTTTCATGTGAGATGATTACTATTGCTATGTTCTCAAATTTTCTAGTTTTTTTTTGCAGTGTCTAATCTAATGTTGATTTTATCTAATATTTTTTTTATCACATACATTTTTCTAAGTTTGATTTAGGCATTTTTAAGAATATCCTCCAAGTGTCTGATATATATGATCAATCTTTACACTAGCTGTGTGAATATATAATTACACTCTTTGAGTGATCTTTTCTTTTAATCCTCATCTGAGAACATGTTTTTACTTGATTTTTTTTTTTTTTTTTTGAGGGAGGGACAGGGGGTGAAAGAGAGAGAAAAAAATGGGTGTGAGAGAGAAACATTGATCAGTTGCCTTCCAAATGAGTCAAGACTGGGGATCAAATCCATAACCTAGGTGTGTACCCTGACCAAGAATCAAACCCTCAATATTTTGGTGTATGGGTCAATGCTCCAGTCAACTGAACTACCTGGCCAGGGCTGTTTTTATGACCCTGATTAATCATTTTATTATCTAGGTCAGTTTCTATTGATTTTTCTTATCATGTATTGCATTTACTGCTTATTTGCATGCCTGATAAGATGTGAGTAAGTGCCAGATATTGTTGATTTTTAATTTTGGGAGCGTTAAATATATATCCTAAAAATATTTTTGAGTTTTTTTTCTTAGATGGGTATAATTTCCTAGTGGAGTAGTTTAATTTCTTCAGTTCTTTTTATTTTTTTCCATTTAGATTTTTATTTTGCACAGCTTCAATCAACAAAAGATTTCATAAGGTTATTTACAGGGCTGAATGTACACTATGAATGTATGCCTTTTTGACATTTTTGACATCAAGGTAATATTGCCAAGTAGCAATAGTTTTGAAAATATAAAATGCAGTATCATTTCTGATGTAAAGTTTCTTTAAAAAAATTCTAAAGTCTTATGGAATTAACAAATCATAACAGGGATTTAAACATTTTACTAATTTAATGTGTACATGATTACCAAATTTTAATACATTAAAAATATGTGTGAATACCCAGATTATTCTTTGTTTGTTGGAGCCAGAGTGGCATTTAGTTTCTACAACTGGAGCAAAACCTTTCTGATCTCAATGTGATGTCTCATGAATTATGGGATATTTTACTTTGGCTGCTGAAAACAAGTACTGTTCCTGGTTTTATTTGAGGTCTGGTCATTGCTTCTTCTAATCTTTCTAGGTGGTTCCTTTTTGGCCTTTATAGTTTCTTCACATGCATCAATACTCATTTAACTAGAAGGCAATCATCTGTAGATCTGCAGAGCTCTATGTGGCTTTCTTTTCCTGGGTATTCACCCTGTGAACTCTAACCCACTTGACCTCCCTTTGTTCCTCAACTCACTGTGCATGTGCACCTCACCTTCCAAGGTTCTATTTCAATTGCCCTTCTCTGTCTTGCAGCCAGGAATTTCTGGTCATGTGGTAAGCTGAAGCTCACCTTTTAATTTCAGTTCTATCAGGACTGAAAAAAAAAGCTCACCTTTTAATTTCAGTTCTTCAGTTCTATCACTGCTTTCTTGCCTGATATCCACAGTCTTGAAAACTATTTTTTCACAAGTGTAATCTCCATTTCTTTTTCATGGTTAGCTAAATCTGATCCTTGTAACTCCATCTTGACTGAAGTGAAAGTCTATGGCACTTAATTCTTAACCTCATTTGTAATTACTGGCATCCTTATCTCACTACTTGAAAAGACCATAAGTTCCTAAAAACAAAAAGTGTGTCTCTTATCATTGTAGCCCCATTACTTGGCATAATATCTGGAACATAAAGGTCTATTCATTGCTGAATGGTTACTTATGACGGGATCTCACGCATACGTAATTACAAAAAGAAACCAATCTCCTCATAATGTGACCTTATTCCTGCATACCTTACTGAATTAATGTTTTCAAATTTGTTCTCAGAAATCATTGAGATTTCATAGAGGTGCCTCAGGGGCTGCATGGATTTGGGTTAAGAGGCAAGGAAAGAAATGTGGACAAGGTTCAATTCCATTTGCTCCACCTTATTTATATATTGAGTTTCTACATAAAATTTATTTGAAGGAGTAATTCTGGTAACATACAAAAAGTATGAAAAATAACTGCTTTAATAAACTGCCTTTCCCAAGGTTATTTATATTTCACAGATTGCATTTAAAGTAAAAGCCCCTTCAAGGACCAAAAGTACACATCTAATTGTAAAATGGCTCAGTGTTTTACTGTAGATTTCGAAGATTTGAGATAAAAGGCCTTTCTGTTGTGCTTTGAAGTATACCTTGTAGGTAAATGCTTTCACTAGTAGTCAAAACTCCATTGTGCTGTTAAAAGGGGAAATAATGCATGGATTTTCTATGACTAAATATCATTTTGATTAAAAGACAGAACTTCAACTTTGATGGCTCCATCTTTTGAAACAAAGATAAATGACAGAATATTTGCCATTCTGTGCTTAATAAGATAAACAAAGAACACCATAAAAAAACAGTTGAAAAGTCAGTTATAAAATTGCTCTGACTGTTCTTGTATGGACAGCTTGAAAATGAGAAAGAAAGAGCCATTTCTTGAAAAAAAGTATATATATGTATATCAGAAGAAAAATTATTGAAATTGTGTGATGAACAAGAATTAGCAAAACACCATGGCTATGAACTTGGCAATCCAAGCTTTGCCTGATGTCAGACTCTGGCTGGCATTCTGGTGTCCATTTACTTGTTTGTTTTGTTTTAGCTGGTGTTTATTGAAACTTATTTTTTATATTCTTCCTGTTATGCAGCATTCTCTAATCATTGGGGAATATGGTATCTCTGTTATTCTTATATGAAAGACTTGTTACAATAAAAGAATCTTTGAATATCAGTAACATTTCACATTTTCCTCAGAAAGACACCCACACTTGTGATGTTTGTTTTTTCCTGCTGAACATCAATGACCTACATAGGCCATTGGCTTGGACTGAAAGAAAAAAAAAAATGTTTTATCACAAAAGCCAATGATAGCTTTTGACATGTGTGCTAGATCCATTTCCTACCCGCTGTGCTTAATTTCAGAATTCAGTTCTAGCATTAAAATAAAAGCCTTGTTGGCTCTTCCATTGGTGTGTCACATTACATCAATTTTTGTCAAGAAACACGTACAATTTCTAAGTACCAGTGCCCTCTAGACTTCTGGAAATTTCAGATCTTGCTATCCTGCTATAAGAATTGATCTTGTGCATTGTGGGATGACGTGTGACCCATGAAAATACATTGTTTCTTGATTCTTTTCCCCCAACCTCAAGCCCTGCAATGACCTATTTCTTCCACATCTCTAATGGACTTACTTGTGATTCCTCTCTCATACCATAAAGACTATTCTTCCACTGGGAGAGAACCGATCATTTGGTTTGTGCAGAATACTGTTGAAGCCTGCTGTCATGAGCAAAGTGGCTCTGATTATGCAGGCTGAAAACACATTTCCAATGTCATCCTCCATCATGTGCTGTCCTTTGAATTTCAGTTTTAAATGGTGACTAAGGATATTGACTCAAAGCCATTATTTTGTAGCCGAATGACTAAGACACTCTATGTCAGCATCCATGGGAGTCTATTGTTAGTAGAATTACAGATGCTAGGGTTTTGACATTGATGAGAACCACAGAGACAGATTCCTTTGATGTTGGAGAGAGGAGTAACTGATAGACTTTGGGTGATGGAAAAAAAAAAGTTGCGTACCTTTTTTTTTTTTTTTTTGAAGAGAGAGCATTGTCTCTTTCATTGAGTCCGCTTTGCGCTTACTCCTAATAAGTATACTTCTGAGTCCTTGTTTTGGATCTTACTAGTTATAGAAGAAGAAATGTTCTATATATTGGCCTCCCTCTCCAGTTTCTCCCTGGACAATGGTGACTCCATCCATTCTGGTCTCTAATGCAAAAACAGGGGTATCATCCTTCACTCATCAGGAGATTGACCTTCGTCCTTTTTTTATTTTGATAAATATATTATTTTTCTATTCTCATGGCTACAGCTTTCTTTCAGAACATTATCTGAATGTCTTCAATAGAAGCCCTTATTTATCTCCTCCCTCTGTGTCTTTATAATGGCCCTAGAGAGATTTTTGTAAATCTCTATCATGTCACTTTCCTACTTAAATGTCTTTGAGACTCCCTATTCACATAGTGCAGTCTTGGGAGTAGGAAAGGGTGGATTAAATGTGTGCAAACCTTGCTTAGTGATTAAGACATATGCCTCCCTTCCTGGATTAAGAGTCAATGAGCTACAAGATAATAATAGCTACCAATTATATCAGCTAACATTTAAAATATTTTATATGTATTTACCCATCTAATGTCCACAAATGTCTTTTGGCAATGGTACTCTTTTTAGTTCCATGTCATAGATGAGAAAACTGAGGCACATAAAGAACAAGTAATTTCTCCAAGATGACAAAATCCATGAATGGAGTATGAAGCTAACTGGAGAGACATTACAGATATCCGGCCTATGGTTCTAGCTCTATACTATGCTTGCTCCCTCAAAATGAAGTTCTAGTCTCATGCCTCTATGTCTGTGTATGATAAATATTAGTGATTTGCATTGGAAAGTCTGTTTATGTTTGCCACATCCAGTCCTCCAATCTTTAAAAACTGCTATAGTATTTTCTTTGAAACTCCTTCAGGCATGGCTAATTTAGTTGAAAGACAAGTATAAATATTTTTAATCCTAGAATGATTTAATGAAGCTGATTGTAAAAATCTTGGTAAAACAACATTAACATAAGATAATTTGTCATCTATGTAAATGCCTTAGATATGAATCTAACTGAGGGTAAGAGAATAATTGAAGAATATGCCAATGGGAAATGGGAGTTGGCACAATATATTAAAAATTACATAATATTAAATTTTCTGGGGAGGCATATTGCCATGGATTTCTCTCCAGCATTAGATGATTAAATTAACTGGAGATTAAAATAAAAATCTTCCTAGAAGAGATAAATTGCTGATTTAAATCCTCTAAGAGGCAAATTATTGATAATGAAGGAAGTACTGTTGCATGCAATAAATCAGAGAAGCAGGAAATGGATCACTTGGAAAAGTAAAATGAAGAAGACTTAGGATGATACTTCACATCCTTGAAATTGTGATGCTGAAGTTGGCAAAATGCTAAAAAGTAAACTTTTAATACTATAATATGACATAAAGAAACATGTTAAAAGTGGGAATAGGGGAAGCATTCCTCAACATAATAAGGGCCATATATGGAAGACCTACAGCCAACATCATATTCAATGGACAAAAACTTAAAGCTTTCCCATTAAGATTGGGAACAAAACAAGGATGCCAACTTTCACCACTCCTATTCAACATAGTACTGGAAGTCCTAGCCACAGCAATAAGACAAGTAAAAGAAATAAAAGGCATCTAAATTGGAAAGGAGGGAATAAAACTGTCATTGTTTGCAGAAGGCATGATAGTGCACGTAGAAAATCCTATAGACTCCACCAAAAAACTACTTGGCCTAATAAATGAATTTGGCAAAACAGCAGGAAACAAAGTCAGTACTCAGAAATCAAAGTCATTTTGATACACCAACAATGAAATATCGGAAACAAAAATCAGGAAAAAAATCCCATTTGATATAGCAACAAGAAAAATAAAATACCTATGAATAAACCTAACCAAGGAGGTAAAAGACCTGTACGCAGAAAACTACACAACGCTGAAAAAAGAAATTAAGGAAGACACAAACTAATGGAAGCATGTACCATGCTCATGGATTGGAAGAATTAACATCATCAAAATGGCCATACTACCCAAAGCAATTTATAGATTCAATGCAACCCCTATCAAAGTACCAATGACATATTTCACAGATATCAAATAAACATTTCAGAAATTTATATGGAACCATAAATGACCCCAAATAGCTGCAGCAATTTTGAGAAAGAACAAAGTAGGAAGGATCACAATACCTGATATCAAACTGTATTACAAGGCCACATTAATCCAAACAGCCTGGTACTGCATAAAAACAAGCTCATAGACCAATGGAAGAGAACAGAGAGCCCAGAAATAAACCCAAGTCTCTACAGGCAATTAATATTTGACAAAGGGAGGAGAAACATAAGATGGAGTAAAAACAGCCTCTTCAACAAATGGTGTTGGGAGACAGCTACATGCAAAAAAATGAAACTCTATCACCAACTTACACCATACACAAAAATAAGTTCAAGGTGGATAAAAGACTTAAATATAAGTCGTGACACCATAAAAGTCCTAGAGGAAAACATCAATAGGAAAATCTCAGACACTCCACTGAGCAACACCTTCACTGATATGTCCCCTAAAGCAAAGGACATAAAGGAAAGAATAAACAAATGGGATCTCATCAACTTAAAAAACTTCTGCACGGCTAAAAGAAAAACAGCATTAAAATGAAAAGAGAACCACCTATATGGGAAAACATATTTGCCAATGATACCTTGGACAAGGGTTTGATCTCCAAATATATAAAGAACCTACATGACTCCACTCCGGGAAGACAAACAACCCAATTTAAAAATGGGCCAAAGACTTGAACAGACACTTCTCCAAGGAGGACATACAGAGGGCCCAGAGACATATGAAAAGATGCTCAGCATCACTAGCCAACAGAGAGATGCAAATTAAAACCATGATGAGAAAGCACCTCACACTGGTCAGGATGGCCATCATAAACAAATCAACAAACAAGTGTTGGAGGGGATGCGGAGAAAAAGGAACCCTAGTGCACTGTTGGTGGGAATGCAGACTGGTGCAACCACTGTGGAAAACAGTATGGAATTTCCTCAGAAAACTAAAAATGGAACTGCCTTTTGACCCAGCAATTCCACTGCTGGGATTATAACTTAAGAATCCTGAAACATCAGTCCAAAAGAACCTAGGCACCCCAATGTTCATAGCAACACGATTTACGGTAGCCAAGTGCTGGAAGCAACGTAAGTGCTGGAAGCAACCTAAGTGCCCATCAGCAAATGAGAGGATCAAGAAACTGTGGTACCTTTATACAATGGAATTCTACATAGCAGAGAGAAAGAAGGAGCTTATACCCTTTGCAACAACATGGATGGAACTGGAGAGCATTATGATAAGCGAAATAAGCCAGGCGGTGAGGGACAAATACCATATGATCTTACCTTTAACTGGAACATAATCAACAAAAGAAAAAAGCAAGCAAAATATAACCAGCGACATCAAAATTAAGAACAATGTAACAATAGCCAGAGGGGAGGGGGGAGCAGACTGTGAGGAGAAGGGTCTTCAGGAACTATATAAAGGGCCCATAGACAAAACCAAGGGGGAGGATGGAAGCAAGGGAGGGAGGTGGGTTTGGCTGGGGTTGGTGGGGAGTGGAGGGGAGAAAATGCAGTCAACTGTAATTGAACAGCAATAAAATAATTTAAAAAAAAGAAACATTAGAAGAGATAATGTTATGCTTTCTTTTCAGTCATTTCATTGGTCATATGGCTACCTTTTAAATGTTATGGTCATTTTGTTCAAGTATCTCTGTCTTTAAACTTCTAGGATTACAACTCACTAACTGGCCACTTGAGCTAAAACATTTAAAGGAAGGACTACAACACAGAAGAGGTGCCTTTTGATGTGCTTATTATCTGAAGCAACACGAGACACAGCTACACATTTTATGTAGAGAGAGGGAGAATAATATTTCTAGGAAATAGTGGGTGATAACATATCTATTTTTAGTGCTTCTTAAAACAGGCAGTATAAACTGGCATTGATATTCTCTTTTCTACAAACATGTACCACACTTTATCTTTTTGACAAGTTTCCCAATTGTTTAATTAATCCAGAGAATGTAAATTAGTAATAAGGGCATCCTTGAGTCTGAGTCATTCTTTCTTCCCCATAATGCTCCTTACCCTCAATTAAGTGTAAAACTGTCCCACTTTGATTTTGTCTATGATGAAACTTTTCAAGAACATCACCATCATTGTTGGGGAAGACCAACTGTGCTACCTTCCCTTGTAGAGCTGTTAGGATAAAATGTGCTAGTTTAGCATTTTTTTTTTTAAAAGCTTTATTAAGATATAACATATAATAGAACATAAGCCCTCTTTTCAGGCCCTCTTTGCCAGAGCTAGCTGGACCCTGTAAAGCATACTGACCTTAATTTTTTTCTGAGCCTCTATCCTCAGGACTAGAATACTGGAAGCATCCTGAAGGCCCAGAGACTCCGGGAACAACAGGACATGTCAGACCATAACGACTGGACCAGACGACCTAAATGGGACCCTGCACCCAAAGGTAACTGACACATCCTGCTCTACTACCATCCCATTACCAGACAAAAACCCAAAGCCCTAACCCATTGGGGATGGTGTGTTTCTCCTCACCTAGCCCTTTCCCTCTCTTGGGAAAGTAAAAATGAAAAAAGAAACAAAAAAAAAAAACTTCGTTTTCTGCACTTTCTTCTCTTTGTGAATTCTTCAACAGCCTGAATCGCCAACCACCCTAACAACATACAAACGCTAAAATTTCCCTGTTAAATTTACATGTAAGTGTACAGGTCAGTCCATTTTTATATAGTCACAGAGTTGTACCACCATCATTACAATCTAATTTTAGAATATGTCTGTTACCTTAGAAAGAAACCTTGTGCCCTTTTATAGTTACTCCCTATTCTGTCATCAGCCCTGGGTGACAACTTGTTTACTCTGTCTTGACACATTTCTCTCTCTCCTTATTTACTTTTTTGGCGTATTTTATATAAATATAATAATACATGCTCTCTGTAAGGCATTATTGAGGCAGTTGAGAAAGAAATTTTAGAAGTCTCTCTTCCCTACAGAGAAACAGTATTCTTTATTCTAGAAAGTGTGAGAATTCTACACGCTTTGCACTTTTTATTCTCTTTGTAACCTTGGGCAAGCTGCTTAACCTTCTTTCAGTTTCTTTGTCTATAAAATGGGGATAATAATAGTACTTACCCTATACAATTTTATGGGAATTAAATGTGTTAGTATGCATAATGTTTTTAGAAGGGGTTTGGCATACAGCAATATTACATATATTTTTTAAAATATTGCTGCTAGTTTGATTGTCATCACTCTATCCCTGAAGAAAAGAAATACAGTTGGGTAGGTTTGTGAGCCTTGGTGAACTGGTGCTGTCATCCTAGAAGTGATCAGGGAAATGTAAATCTCTCCTTAGGACAGAGAACTAAGATCTAAATCTACTGGCATAAATTTGCCCCACTTTTGAATGGCAGCTTCCTGAATCAGTAATGGAACCATAGTCTCCTTTCATCAGGAAGAAAGTAAAGAATGTAACATTTTTCCTGGGGACAAGTAGACTTTTTCTTCCTTGCTGTGACTCACATGAGTGTGGAAATTCCAGCTCTACCACACAGGGGGAAAAATCAAGTGATATGGGAAAATTGAACAATCTTCTCCCGTCTCACAACAAAAAGGAAGAATGTACTTTTTTAAAAAGCACTGTAGCAAGGCCAATTTTGGCAGCACACTTCAAAATAATCACTATTCATCAACTACTCTGTCATTTCCAATAGATTTTATTTTCAAAACTAAAGAGAATGACTTATTTACTCCAGACTTGTCCTGTGAAATCTGAACTGGCTGACCAGTCAGCCTGCTTCACAGCCTTAAAGGTGTGGCAATCTTCGGCAGCAGTAGGTGTTCTATTTCTTAAGTGGAGGCAAATAGGTGAACCCTTGAAAGCTGAACATCCTCTCTATTTTCTTTTCCCTGAAACAACTATGACAGCTTGGTGTTTCACCTTGGTAAAACTTACCAATAGCCTTCCTGCAACTGAAATAGGCATTAGGAGAAGCTAATCATTTCTAATGAACAAATGCCACTTATTATGAAGCTGCACTTTCTGGGAGGTCCCAAACATGAGTGTATTCTTGAGCACACAAAGGGAAACTTTCGGGAAGCTGTTTGTACTCTGCTCTTGTCAAGTCAATCACTTGACTAGATGCTTCTGTTATGAAAGTTTTATAATATACAGGGTGGGGTAAATGTATGTTGACAGTTGTTGGTATGGAAAATAATACAATTATTAAAAATAATAATGCAAGGATAAACTCTTTTCTGTACTCACAACTGTCAACCTACTTTTGCCCAACCCCATATTTTAAAAAAATGTTAGATTTCAATTAAAATCTTACAACTTTAAAAAGGCTTCAAAACTTTGATGCCCTGGCTGGTGTAGCTCAGTGGATTGAATGCAGGCTGGGAACCAAAGGGTCCTGGTTCGATTCCCAGTCAGGGCACATGCCTGGGTTGCAGGCCAGGTCCCCAGTGAGGGCCATGTGAAAGGCAACCATACATTGATGTTTCTCCCTCCCTTCTCCTCTCTCTAAAAATAAATAAAATCTTAAAAAAAAAAAACAACTTTGAGTCCTACAGACAATTAATTTTCTAAAGATGAGTCTGATTATCCTTGTCTAGTGTTTTTTTACCTAGTGCTGCCAATAATCTACCTGTTATTAGAGGGAGCAATAGCATAATGACTTTAGTAAAAGCTTTCAGGTATTTCATATGTTTTCATAGATAATTCCAAACCATCTCCCCAGAATAATTTTTACATTATGTAATCACTTTAAGCACGTTTCAAAAAGATTTTACTTATTTATTTTTAGAGAGAAGGGAAGGGAGGGAGAAAGAAAGGTAGAGAAACATCAATGTGTGGTTGCCTCTCCTGCGTCCCACTGGGCACCTGGCCCACAATCCAGGAATGTGCCCTGACTGGGAATCAAACCAGTGACCCTTTGCTTGCCAGTCCAATGCTCAAACCACTGAGCCAAACCAGCCAGGGCCCAATGAGCACTTTTAAAAAAGTACCGTACTTTTGATCATCCAGATAATAGGCCTATCATTTGCTTTGAATTTTTAAATTTGAATCAATTTTTTAAAAAAAAATCCCAATATTTCAGAGCCACCTTTTAGATTCTACAATTTGGACATCAGTAAGTAAGATAATTATTTTCAGTATTTTTCATGCTTTTAAAGTTTTTAATCAATAACTTCTAATTTATTCAAAATAAACCAGGTATCCAAGAACATTTTTTAAAAGAATTAATATGAGGTTTCTTTTCTGGAAATCAGTAAAAATTATCTATGTAGATGATCAAAGGGAAAGACCAGATAAATCTGAATTGGACCCAAATACATATAGAAGTATTTATATAATATATATTTAGCATTAAAATATAATTGCATTTATATTGTACAATTGATAGAAGTGGTGTCATTACAGAGCTCACCAAAACTGTTAGCGAGCAGACTGGGCCCATCCACGTGTTGCCTTGGTGAAGGACGCAACAATTCATGCTGGAAGGAGAAGATCTTTATTTACAACATTCCAACCTGGGGGTACTCAGAGCACCTCAGCACAGAGCCCTCCTTTCCCACGAGACCCAGCACTTCCCATGCTCCCCACCATGCTATGAGCCACAAAACCCTAAAATTCCCCATGTCCTTATCTTAAGCCGGCTGCACAAACAGTTCTCCTGCCCCTCTGGAAGGTACCAAAGTTGCCATCCTCACACAGCAGCTCTCTCCTTCAGGACTGAGGATACATGTCCCTTGGCCTCCATTTAATAGTCCAGAAAAGCATGTGCCATGTTTCTCTGGATTATGGTGAAACCCAGGAAAGGCACAAGTCCTAATAGACCAGGTAGAAATCCAGTGTGACAGGACAGGATCTTGCAAGGAAATGTTTTGCAGCTCCACAAGCCACATGGCTTCCTTCCTCAATATAAACTACATCCTTCATGATAGACACCCTCCTTCACTTTTCTAAGTCATGTGGCCAAGACCACTTCTAAGCCACAGGGTCAAAAGCCCCCGCACTGTTGTCTCGCTTGAGTTTAAATCCTTGCCTGTTCCTCCTTCATAATCGCATTTCTGACTCCTCCCACAATTGACTGCCTCTGCCAGCACTCTAGTTTCTTTTGCCTTTCTTCTACCATTGTTAGTCCTGGCAGGCATGGCCCCCTGACACAGGGAAACTGCCTCTGGGCTACATCACAGATTAAAGTCAGGTCCATCTCCTGGTCCCCAGCACAGCAGGCAAACTATTTAGAATGATTATAAAGTTAGCCAGCTGTTATTGATATGCAAAGTAATTCTCAGTAGCTTTTTCCACTTCTCCCTCTCCCAAGCCAGATTAATTGGGGACTTCCCTGTTTGGGGTACCTCTATATTCCCTGTTATAGTGTCTCCAATTAAAGATAGGTAATTCAATGAACAATGTGGGTCAAATAATTCATGATTTGGAAGTTAAAAATTAAATATCTACTTCATGCCACGCAAAATAATTTTTACACGGACTAATATTTAAAATATAAAAATAAAACCATAAAGCCTTAGAAAAAGGATGAACATCTAATCTTTTTGTAGCAATGTCTTCTAAGTATGAAAAGCAAGACTCTCTAAACCATAAAAAAAGTTGGATTGAGATATTTAACCATAAAATATAAAAAATTATATTTACTACATGGCTTTACCATGTGGTAAAGCCATCTCAACTAAAATTTAGGGCAAATGATGAAATAGGAAAGATAGGTTTAATATACATGAAAAAGTAATGACATTATTGAGTATGAAAAGATATTATATGTTAGAAAATACTTGATAAATGGACAAAATGTTGACAATCTGCTTACCAAAATATAAAAGACCAATAAACATTAAAGAATGTTCTAAATTACTTATAAAACTAAAATTAAAATACTATTAAATTAGTACTTTTGTCTTACCCATCTGGCAGCTTTTTTGTTGTTTTAAACTGGCACTGTTGGGACACTTCTGGCCAAGGTGGAGGCATAGGTAGATACACTGTGCCTACTCACACAACCAAAAGAGGGACAACAACAATTTAAAAACCAAAAACAACCAGAACTGACAGAAAATTGAACTGTATGGAAGTCCAACAACCAAGGATTTAAAGAAGACATGTTCATCCAGACCAGTAGATGGTGTGGAGCCAAGTGAGAGGGCTCACAGCGAGACCCCAGTTTGAGGAGCGGGGAGGGCAACACTGCACCTGGCCAGAGAGACCTGTGGTTGGCGGACCCCAGCGAGACCACGGCTGGCTGACCCAGACCCAGCAGGGCCCTGACTAGTGGTGCAAGTGGTCCCACATTCGAGTGTAGATAAAGGAACAGCTGGGGAGTGAAACAGATCTCGAAGCCCAGAGTCCCATCTTGGGGAAATAAAGCCTCAAACCACCACTTGAAAACACCTGTGGAGGTTGAGAAGGCAGCAGGAAAAACTCCCCGCCTCACAGGGGAATCTGTTGGAGAGACCCACAGAATCCTAGAATGTACACAAGCCCACCCAACTGGGAATTAGCACAGAAAGGCCCAATTTGCTTGTGGGTAGCAGGGGAAGTGACTGAAAGCTGGCAGAGAGAGGAGCAAGCGCCATTGTTCCCTCTCAGACCGCTTACCCACAGACAGTGTCACAATGTAGGGCTGTAGGTTGCCCTGCCCTGGTGAACACCTAAGGCTCCGCCCCTTATATGTAACAGGCATGCTGAGGAAAAAAAAAGTGGCTCAAATGAAAGAACAGATCAAAACTCCAGAAAAAATACAACTAAGCCACCAAGAGATAGCCAATCCATCAGATGCACAGTTGAAAACACTGGTAATCAGGATGCTCACAGAATTGGTTGAATTTGGTCACAAATTAGATGAAAAAATGAAGGCTACACTAAGTGAAATAAGAGGAAATGTACAGGGAACCAAAAGTGATGGGAAGGAAACTAGGACTCAAATCAATGGTGTGGACCAGAAAGAAGAAAGAAACATTCAACCAGGAAAGAAAGAAGAAACAAGAATTCAAAAAAATGAGGAGAGATTTAGGAACTTCCAGGACATCTTTAAACATTCCAACATCCGAATTATAGGGGTACCAGAAGGAGAAGACGAAGAGCAATAAATTGAAAACTTATTTGAACAAATAATGGAGGAGAACTTCCCCAAGCTGGTGAAGGAAATAGATTTCCAGGAAGTCCAGGAAGCCCAGAGAGTCCCGAAGAAGTTGGACCCAAAGAGGACCACACCAAGGTACATCAAAATTACATTACCCAAGGTTAAAAATGAGAAGAGGATCTTGGACGCAGCAAGAGAAAAGGAGACAAATACCTACAAAGGAATTCCCATAAGACTGTCAGCTGATTTCTCAAAAGAGACCTTGCAGGCAAGAAGGGCTGGAAAGAAGTATACCAAGTCATGAAAGGCAAGGACCTACATCCAAGAATACTCTATCCAGCAAAACTTTGATTTAGAATGGAAGGGCAGATAAAGTGCTTCTCAGACAAGGTCAAGTTCAAAGAGTTCATCATCACTCAGCCTTTATTATATGAAATGTTAAAGGGATTTATATAAGATATGGAGTGATATCAACAGGGGAGTGGGAGGGAGAGAGGAGGGAAAAGGTACAGAGAATAAGTAGCATAAATGGTAGGTAGAAAACAGACAGGGGGAGGTTAAGAATAGTATAGAAAATGTAGAAGCCAAAGAACTTATATGTATGACCCGTGGACAAGAACTAAAAGGGGAGAATTTGGGGGGAGGATGGGCAGGGCAGAGGGTACTAAAGGGTGGAAAATCGGAAAACTGTAATAGCATAATCAATAAAATATATTAAAAAAATAAAATCTTTAAAAAATGTCACCGTTGGGTAGTATCTAGATAAATGAATATCATTACATATTGCCAGTAAGTCTAAATTAGTATACTTTCTACAGGGCAATTTAGCAAGTTTTTGAAAATATTAAAAATATTAAGGAAATAATTAAGCATGATTCCAAGCATAATTTTAAACATTTAGTGATAAAATGTTCATAGAAGTTTTTAAATGGCAGCAAAGACATAAAATTGGAAATACTATTAACAATAAGAGATTTATTGGGTAAAATATGGCACATAGGAGGTACATATATGCATTTAATAAATTATGTCACAGATGTGTCATTTAAGTGGAAAACTTGTTCATTGAAATAGTTGGTTACAAACACTATATAAATTATCCAATGCAAAAATCCTGGCAAATATATCCTCCAAATATTTACAGTAGTGTTCTTTCTAATGAGATTATGGGTGATTTTAATTTTTTCCTTTGGGTTTATTGATTCCAAGAGTTTTTAAAAACAATGTATCATTATTTAGGAATAAAACAAACACTATAAAATTCTTTTTGGGTGGTACTTTACATCATGGTTAAGCCTTCTACAACCATTATCTGGACTTTTCCATTATATAACTAATGTTATAACTCATTTTGACTTTTCTTATTATAAAATAAAGTAAAATTACCTACCTCATAAGATTAGTTTGAAAATTAATTGAGATCAGGCAAAGCTGTAACAGCACTATGCTGGTTATTTACTGGTTTTGTTCCAAATATTAGTAGCTGTTACATAAGTAAACGGTTGCAACATGGTTATAAACTTCGAAGCTGCTCACAATAGATGTTGAAACTGATTCTCTAGTCTGCTCATGTTTTCATAGTCATTGTAAGAGCATTGTAAGAGATGATTAGGTACTGTTGTACATTTGCCCACGGCAGAGGCTTTAGGCACTGGGGGTAGATAGGGACTAAAACCAGCCCTCATTTCACCAGGCACATGTTTTCCCAGTGAAAGTGCATCCAATAGCTAGCAGAAGCACTACAGTTTTATTCTTACATAGAGTCCGATGTCTTCCTACAATGAAATAACTAATAATGTTCATATGTTGTTTTATGACTTACAAGGCTTATTTCATCTACCTTCCCATGAAGAGAGAGAGAAAGTGTTTGCTTTTTCTGTCTATCTGTAAATACATCAGAACTATCAAAACTCTACCAGTTAGTGAAATTCAATCAGGTCACCTACTTTAGTAATGTTACCTTAACCTTAAAAAAAGTTTTAACTTTGCCATTATATTCAATGGCCTAAATCATCTTCAAAACGTGTCAGAAGAAATGCTGAATTTTGCACAGTAGCCATTTCAAATAACAGACTAATATATCAAGCTGTACCGTGTTCCTTCTCATATTCTGTGCTATTGAAATCTACCTGCTGTTTAAATTCCACAGCCTGGCACTCTGATATTAACCTTGAGCCCTAAACTCCACAGGATTTACCAAACATACAGACAATGTCCTATTAAGTTACTCTTTGCCTTCCTTTCTCTGTATCTCTCAGATATGAGCTTGTAATTTTCCGTGGTGGGCACTTGTGTGTAATAGCTTGTGCTATCTAATTGAATGAGCCCTTTAAAGAACATTAAGCACTTACAGAGAAATTGTGCCAGAGTATAATGCCCTTTCTGGGCTGTCAGCTAACCTCTGGATCCTAATCAATAGGCTGATCAACAACTATAGAAGAGAGACAAGGGTGTCAGGAAACTGTGTACTCTAATGAGTAGTGAAACACAGAGAAAGCCAGATCCTTTTCAAAAGGGAATGGAAATAAGTGTTTAAGAACTGAGATAAAAAGAATTAATTCAATGTTCTACAAACATTTTAGAAACACCTACTGTGTGCATAGTGCTGAGCATGTGTCAAGGAGAATGTAAAAAATAGACAACATTTTTTTTTTTATATTGGCAGATCCTGGGAACAGACTACTTTGAAATAAGACTGTCTATGCCTAAGAGTTTGATATTATTGCTTGTATCAGCATAATAATACAAATCATATGTCCTTTAGTACAACTAAATGTATCTCTCTGTTTTCTTTGGACAAAAGAGTGGGGTTAAGCCATAATATTCATTAATTAAAAGAGAAATAGAAAAGAAAGAGGCCATGTAAGATAGGTGATGGAGGAGCCTGGCTATAAGGAATGAGCTGTTTTTCTCCTAAGTCCATGTTGTCTCCTAAAAAAGTGTACCCATCTCCAGGGGGCACAGCAATTAGTAATATTGTGTCCAGTTTATTTATAATCCCCTAACAAGTGAAATCTTTAACTCTAAACCCTGATTAATGCCTAAAGTCTTTTGGGTGATTGTTTTGCTAGTAATGGAAGGGAAAAGAGAGAGAGTGAGAAAAATATACAGCACCAACAAAGAAGCAGAGAAAACTTCAATCTTTTTCACAAAAGGTGAGGAAAATAAAACTACCATTTTTCTCCATATGTGTGTGTGTGCATATATATATATATGTATAAAATGACAGCCAAGGCTACAGCATGTGTCAATGGCAGATCAAATATTAAAAGCAAATTTTAATAAGTGAGACTCCTAAAGGGACTTATAAAGCTCAGAGGATTTAGAGAGGAGTGTTCAGTTCAGGGAATTCCACAGCTTGGGGGCATAACAGGTGAATGCTCCGTTGCCCTTGTATGAGAGACCTGCCAAGGGGGTTGATGAATTTGAGATTTATTATTAAAAAGTAAGAACTGAGGGCACGTATAAATGGAGGCCAATTCTGATAGGAGTGACAGGGAAGTCCACAGAGGTAATAAAAAACTCTGAGTCAAATTTTAAAGTCAATGTTCTGACTGATAGCAAGTGAGTGCAAATCTGCAATAATTGAAGCAATGTGATTGAATTTATTGCAATGAGAAAGTTTAGGGGTTGCATCAGGTTGAACAACAGTATTATTTGTGAATGTTCGACTTTTGAGCATGTCGTTAACATAATCTAGAAGTCATAACAGTATGCCTTATAACAGTAAAAAGCAGCACAAGTACTTTATAAAATAATAGTAGATAAAGGGCTTTAAATCCTTGGGATGGCTCAGTGAAAGAGTTTTCCTTTGATAAAAGCTTTCAGATAGTTAACTGGAAAACAAAGAGTTTTTGTTTTGGGAAAACAAAGAGTAGTGCAGAAATAAAAGTTTTAAAAAGCAATAGCAGGACCTTTATAAATGCAATTTACATGAAACTGGCAGATATGGCAAGTAACAGCAGACACATTAACTAGTAAAAGGAGAAGGTAAAGGGGAGTGTATGATATCAGCAATCTATGATACTAGAGAAAAGATTTTTTCTTGTAATAAAGGGATGTTTTTAGTTATGGACAAGGAATATCCTTACAAACACAAAAATTGTGAAAATTTCGCTGGGGCCTAATAATAAAATTCCTCCCCTCTAATCTGCTCTTTTGCCCTGTACTGTTTTGGAACTAAAGTATTTACTGTCTTTATTTTTTTATTTTTTATTTTATTTTTTTTTTTTTACTGTCAATGGATTTTAAAAGAGACCCACTTCACAGTATGAGCATTCCCACACAGAATCAAAAGGCTTGCTAGGATAATATTCAAGCTTTTCCTCACCTTCATTCGTTCTTACTTTATGTCCTCTTTAATAATAGTTGTAGACTTATCTCTTTTATCAAGAAGTTTAGAAAACTGCGAAGGAAGGAACGTGTCTTTCTTTTGTTGTCTACAATGTCAAACACAACGTATTCCACAAGGAAAATTTATGTTTTTTTAAAAAAAATATTATTGAATAAGTTGATTCTAGCATTTATGTTGATGATTTAGAAATTATTTTTAAAAAATGTTAGAATATCTCCTGTCTTAGTCCCTTCACACTGCTGTAATAGAATACCACAGTCTGGGTGGCTAATAAACAACAAATTTTGTTTCTCACGGTTTTGAACACTGGGAAGTCCAAGTCAAGGTGTTGATAGCTTTGGTGTCTGGTGAGAGCCTGATTTCTGCTTTATTAAGGACCGTCTTCTCCCTATGTTCTTACATGGGGGAAGGAACAAGGGAGCTCTCTGGAATCTCTTTGCTAAGAGTACTAATTTCATTCGTGAAAGCTTCGCTCTCATCACCTAATTGCCTGCAAAAGGCCTCATGCCCTAATGCCATCACATTGCAGTTAGGATTCTAACATTTAAATGTAGGGGAGAACATAACCATACAGCCTATAACACCTATGAACATTTTATTTTCATTGCTATCATCCACAGCTATATAATAAATAGACATAAAGCGTATATTTTGGTCATAGTAAAAGAGTAAATAAGAAATTAATTAATTCAAAATCATTTTAATTTTTTTCAATTTATTCAATGAATATTATTGACCATCTGTTTTGTGCCAGTTACTCTTTTAAGTACTTTTGATACATCAGGGAACTAAACTGATAAAATTACCTTTCTTTTTTGGGGTTGGCAGACAATAAACAACCCCCCAAAATATACTATGTAGTATGTGAGAAGGTGATGAATGCTATGGAGGAAAGATCTAGAGAATGGGGAGGAGCACTGGAGATGTGGCAGGATTCAGGAGAGGTTAAAATTTAAAATAAGTTGTTAGGGACAGGTAAAGATTGAGTGAAACACCGAAGATTGTGAAGAAGTGAGCATTTGGATTTCTCGAGGAACAAACAACACAAGGGACTCCAGGCAAAGGTGTGCAAGCAGGACGGGGCTGCAGCAGAGTGAATGAGGGGAGAGCGGCACTTGCCAGTGGTGGGCTTCCTATGGCCTTGGAGACAACGTTATGGTCGTATACAAACACATTAGCTTTCCTCTGCAGTTATTAAGTACATAAAAGACATGAACTAACTTTATACCTTTAAAGGATGACTCTGGTTGATGTGTTGGCAATGAATATAGGGTGCAAAGTTGGAACAAATATTTATTGAAGTGCTATGATTCTCCACACCCTGCCAATGGATGTAGATCAGAAAAGATAGCATGAGAATGAATAAAACATGGTGGAAAGTAGAGAACTAACAGTACTTATGCTTTAAAATCGGTGAGTTGTCTTATACGAAACCATGTCAAACACACAGAGTAAAACAGTAAAATATAGTAGAGATATGATATTAAATGATTATATGTGACCTTTACCCGCTGACCTTTATTCGGTGATTCTATGTCATGGACATTTTAAAGCTGGAAGACACTTTAGAGATCAACCAGTTAATTGGACTTCTTCTAGTGCTCATCAGATATCTAAAGCTGAGAGAGGAGGTGGGAGAGGAATTCCTCCTGTATCACTGCTGTGCCTGGACTTCACTACATAGTTTCAGTTTCCCGGTGTAGTGCTTTCTCTCTAGTAGCACAGCCTGTATCTTTTCCTCGCGGTGTTGATGTCTGTTAAAACAACCTTTCTACTCTTTGGAACATGCATTCTCTGGGCAGGACTATTGTGATGTATATATTTAGAGGAGAAAATATATTTTTATATATAGAAAAATATATTTTATATATAGAAAATATTTTATATATAATGTATATAAAATAAATATTTTAAATACAATTAAAGTGAATATATTGTATATGTATATATATATTTAGAACAGAAATAAATGATTTCTAAGAAAGATCATCAGAGACAGTACCTGATGCCTCCTTAGAAAAAACAGACACTGAAATTTATTGTCACTAATGAAAACTATTTTAAAAATCTAGTGGGAAAAAAGTACATTTTTGGATTGTGGAGGAGAGTTTTGTCTTTGAAATGCCAAAAGTCCGTGAACTGCACTAAAGGAGGGAAACAATGCTCTGGATAATCAAAGTCATTTTTCTTCAGCTTCAAAATGTCAAATACCAAAAAAACAAAATATTGCTTTTTTGGGAGCAAGTACTTTACTTTTTAATAAGAAGATGCTAAAATTAATTTATATCCTGACAGGAGGAAATATGACACTAAACAACATGTAAAACTATTCCTAGAGTCTGTTAAAATTATGGTTAATTTCATATTTAAAAAATAAATGAACAATAAAAACAAATGCACAAGCAGACAACAGCAGGTAAATAGGTGGCGGTTTATTTCTTTCTCTTACAAAACAGCCTGGCCTGTCGTCATCGTCGTCATTGTTGCTGCTGCTGGTTTTGGGGGTTTTTTTGTGCCATAACTCTTTTCCAAGAGCTCGTTCAGAAATCCCAGATCCGTCCATCTTTATGTTTTAGAGCACTGGTCAACACTTATTTCTGTGTGTATCAAGGTGTGATAGGAAATATTTTAGGATTTGTAGTCATATCATCTCTGTCTCAACTATTCAGACTACATGTATTCAACTGTACCACTGTAGTGTGAAAGCAGCAATAAACAATACACAAAGGAACGGGTGTAGCTATGCTCCTATATTTACAAAACAGGCTGTGCATCATTAGATTTCAGGCAAGGTTTTCAGGTTGCAAGCCTCTTCTCAGGTTGCTGCCTGTATCTGTTTGGTTGAAGGTGGGTTACTGGGAAAAATCAGTATTCCAGCTGTAACAAAAAGAAAAAGAAGCTAGATAAATGTATGCCTGATGTCACAAGTCCAAAGAGGTACAGTGTACTCTTAGGCTCATTTCATTAGTCCAAACCTAGTAATGTTACCATACTTAGATGCAAGGGATATTGGGAAATTTGTGAAATATAAGTAAAAGGATAGGCGATGAAAGAGAATGGGGACAAAAATCAACACAACACTTGGTTTTTACTATGCTGAAATTTTTACCATTGATTACCCACCCAAAAAATAGTCAACAAACTGATAATTGCAAGTTATTATATGCTTGTTGTTATAGAAATCCCTATATTTGTTTTTGTGACAAATTTTAAATATACAAAAAAATTAAAGAATTTTACAGTATATACCCAAATACACATAATTAAGTTGTATAGTATACATTTTGTTATATTTGTCTTATCAGAGAGCTATCCATCCATGTATCCTTCTGCCCAACAATAAATCCATCTGTCTTTGTGCTTTCAAAGTAAGTGGCAGACGTTGTGTACCTCACTTCCAAACACGTCCTCTTTATGCCATTAATTAGAATTCAATATCTGATTGTAACTTTTAGATAGAATTTACATACAATAAAATGCACAAATTTTAAATGTGCACTCAATTATTTTCAAAAACATAAACCTTTGTAATCCAACCTGATATCAAGATGTATAAATTTCAGTTATTCTAGAAAATTTCATCTTGTTCTTCCAGGTCAGTCTCCCCACTGAGCAAACTCTATTCTTGTTCTGCTTACCATAGAGTAATTTTGAATATTGCAGAGCTTCACAGAAATAATATCATATAATATTTACTCTTCTGTAAAATGTTTCTTTCACTCAGTCTATGTGTCTTTTCAATATTTCATCCATGTGGTTGCATATATCAGTAATTTATTTGTATGAATATTCCACATGGTGCTTATCCATACTCATGTTATAGGCATAGGAACTTATTTTTAGTTTTGGTCTATTTGGGAACAAAGAAACTCTAAACATTTCTGTACAAGTCATAAACATATAGTCTGTCTAGAAGATACGGAGCTATGTACTATGAAAAAGAGACATTTATTGATACAAGATACAAGAAACATTGTGCACAGGACAATGGTGCCTCAGTCCCCTTCAGAGTAGGCACCTTGGAACCTCACACAGTTCTCCTTTTTGCCATCAGCTTCCCCATCACATTTTCCTGAATCTCATGAACAGTCTGAAATCTCTTCCCTCTCAAAGGTGATTTTAGGTTTTGGAAAAGTATGAAGTTGAAGGGCACAGGGGTTGTAGGAAGACTGTGTCATCTGGGTGATTTGATGTTTTGCCAAAAACTGTATGAGATGTGGTGTATGAGTGGGCACCTTGTTGCACTCTCGTGATGAAGCTGCCAATCACCAGTTGAATCATCTAAATAGTTTCTGTGGAAGAATGTTCAAGCTTAATGCAAAATTTGATGCAGATTCATTGCTCTAGTCAGTTATTTTGAACACAGCGCCCACACAGTACATATGCTCACTCAATGTCATCTACTGCCCCCACTGACTAATAAAGTCATTTGTTCATGCATGGGCATTCCAAGCCCACTCTCCTCGGCTGCTGGGTTACATCAATGTCATGCAAACTGTTCTTGTTTGCATGACATTGTGCAAATATATTATGTGCAAGTAATATATGTGCAAGTAGATATATGTGCAAGTAATATATTATATTATATTATGTAATTATATAATATAATATATAATAATAAATGACATAATAAATTATGTAATATATAATATATATAATTAATTTCTGTCTAGAAAAATTCCAGCCATTCCATCTAGGATTCTGCCATGCCTTCCCCACTCACAAACTAATGCTCTCTAGTTAAACCTATGTTGTGTAGAAAAAATAAAAGGAAAAGAAAAAGAAGCTCTCTTGGCCATGTGAGGATACCACAAGAAGACCGCCATCTACAAGCTAGGAATAAGGGTCTCCCCAGGAACAGAATCTACCAGTACCTTGACTGTAGATATCCTGGCCTCCAGAACTGATATAAGAAGCATATTTGTTATAATGAAAGAAAGTCTGGAGCAAAAAATAGCTTTACTGGGGTCCAATGCAAATGAAAAGACCGTAATTACCACAAAGTCAATTGCCTTTGATTACTTCTCACAGAACTTTAATTCTCAAGTGTGAATTGAGAGTAATTTGAGCGAAATGAATCCAATGCTGTTCATTTTAGATCCTGTAAACCCTACTGCCCGTGGGCATGACACCTGCAGCGCCTGGGACAAAGTTGCACAGGTGGCAAGATGCAGACCAGCGGAGCCTCTGTTCAGAGGAGTGAGAGCTGAGCCCCTGGCTGTCCACAAACAACTGTTCCTGTCCTGCTTTCCTGGCTTCCTCCAACTCCCTCAGGGCCATTTGTAGCTCTTAAGAGAGAATTCCTGGGGACTCCTATTCCTTCATGATCCAGTCCGGGCTGCGCATCTTTTCATCCAGGGAATACTGGGAATAGTAGGAGATGACTTCCTGGGAGCCCAGAAACAAAGTCCAGAGTGAAAAAAAAGCAACAAAGGCACCTGTGTTCATGGCCTTCTGATGCTTCTTTTCCTCTGCACCCGCCACCCCCACATCCGTGAGGGTTCTACCAACAACGAAGCCTCTCTGATGTTCACACACTGACGCCAAACCCCATGACATACTTCTTAAAGAAAGTGAAGGACTAGCTGATTCGGCAAAGCAAAATCACTCCAGGTTGAGTTGAAACACTACACCAGGGAGACTCAATAAAGTTCACAAAATAGAGGCCCGACCTTGCTAAAATATGTATTGTTAGCGTAAGGAAGATGACAGTCCAAATCACTCACAGAAACTACAGAAATAACTTTATAAATGTATTACGGCATGTAGGCATTATCATTATTGATATTATAATGGTACCTTCATGTACATGGTCTCTTACTTCTGTGAACAATTAAAAATCAGTCACTACCTGCCCATTCTCATGTAGGAAAAAAAAAATTTTTTTTCTGGAATGGCTGGAATTTTTCCAGACAGACATTAATTATATATAATAAATTATATAATTAATTATATTATTCAACATTATATATTATATAATTACATAATATAATATATTACTTATCACTTATATATTACTTCTTAATAAATGAGTAATATATTACTTATTATATTCTATATTCTATTATTATATTATTATATACTATGTAATATGATTTATACATATAATATTAATAAGTAATAATATAGGGCTAACATATGACCCAGCAACCACTCTTCTGGCTATCCACCCCTATGTTCGTTGCAGCATTGACCAAGAATTAGAAACAAATGAAGTGTTCCTCAACAGATGATTTTCCTCAGCCATAAGAAAAGATGAAATACTGTTATTTGCAGCAACATAGATGGATCTTCAGAATATCATGCTAAGCAAAAAATGTCAGATAGAAAGAGTGTAGAACCATATGATTTTACTCATATGTGGGATATAAAACTGAAAGCAACAAGTGAACAAGCAGGAAAAACAAACAGACAACACTCATTGACACAAACAACAGTGTGGAGGCTACCAGATAGGAGGGGCTTGGGAGGGTAGTGAAGGGTAAAGAAAGGAATATATGGTGACAAGAGCAGATTTGACTTTGAGTGATAAACACATAGTATAATATTCAGATAATACATCATAGAATTGTATATTTGAAACCTATCTAATCTTATAAACCTATGCCACCCCAATAAATATAATTATAAAAAAGACTTTGGGACGTCCAGTCGAGATGGCGATGTGGACAGACATGGCTCACTTCTCTGCTCAACTACATCAAAATTACAACTAAAGTATAGAACAACCATCACTTGGAACTGTCAGAAATCAGGTTGAATGAAAGTCTGACAACTATGGAGTTAAAGAAACCATATCCGTCTAGACTGGTAGGAGGGGTGCAGACCTGGAATGGTCTGGTCCCGCACCCACGTGCAGCGGATAAAAATTTGAGAGGGTTTTCTTGGGAGCAAGTAGTCCTTGCCCCATACCAAGCCCACCAGTCCAGGGTTCCAGTGCCAGAAAGATAAGTCTCCACAACTTCTGGCAGCAAAAACTAGTGGGGATTGAATCAGTGGAAGAAACTTCTGGAGCCCTGAGCAGTTCCTCTTAAAGAATCCACACACAAACAAACTCACTCCCTCTGAGCTCCAGCACTGGGGTAGCAGCTTGAAAGGTACCAATGGCATACTGGGAGAAACTGAAGTGTCTGGCATCAAGGCAAGCAGAGCCCATTGTCCCTTTTCCAAACCCTCCACACACAGAGGCACAGAGCCAGCAAGCTGGTGCCATATGTGAGACTCTATCAATCTGGCTAACATCATTTGACCCACCTTGGAGATACCAAAAGATTCTCCTACACTGAACTTACAGACCCACCCAAGCTGCTTTTCCATATCAATGGCTGGTCTTGGCTCATGCTTCATAACTTCCTAAATCCTCTCAAACAAGCAACAGCTGGCCTCAATGAGCCCCAGGTCTGGCACTAGTAGCAGCCAGCCTAGATTCACAACTTGGCTTTGCCTGGGAATCTCCAAGCCCAGCACAAATAGCCGCCATCTCATATTGCTTTATAGCTCAGGCACGGTGGCAACCAGTAAAACACAGGTGGGGATGACCTTCACCTGCACCACGTGGGAAACCCCAAGCCCTGCACACCCAGTGGACAGCTACAGATTATGTCAGAGCACCAACTCCTTTTTCTTGCACAGCTGATCTTCCACAGAGGGTGGAGGTAGATGGTAAGTGGTCACAGCCAATCCTTGCAGCTCACTGATCTGGGTAAATCCCTCCCATCACAGCGACAAAAGCTCAACTACAAGAGGAGGGTGTACTCAGCCCACACAAAGGGCACAACTTGAGTACCCAGCTTGGGTAATAGGACAGGCCCTGCCATTGGACCCTGAAGGACACTTACTGTATTATGCTACAATACCAAGGCATGGAGTCAAAACAGCTCTACCTAATACATAGAAACAAACACAAGGTGGCTGCCAAAATGAAGAGACAAAGAAACATGGCCCAAATGAGAGAACAGAAAAAATTGCAGAAAAAAATGCTAAAGGAAATGGAGGTAATCAATCTTCCAGATGCAGAGTTCAAAACACTGATTATAGGGATACTCAAGGAACTTACTGAGGACCTCAAAAGCATAAAAAAATCCAGTCAGAAATGAAGTATACACTAATTGAAGTAAAGAACAATCTACAGGAAAACAACAGTTGAGTGGATGAAGCCAGGTATCAAATCAGTGATTTGGAACATAAAGAATAAAAAACAACCAATGAGAACAACAAGAAGAAAAAAGAATTTAAAAAAAAAAATGAGAAGAGCATAGGCAGCCTCTGGGACAACTTCAAAAGGTCCAACATTCACATCTTAGGGGTCCCAGGAGAAGAGAAAGAACAAGAAATTAGAAGTCTATTTGAAAAAGTAATGAAAGAGAACTTCCTTAACTTGGTGAAGGAAATAGACACAGAAGGCCTGGACACGCAGAGTCCCAAACAAGATGGATGCAAAGAGGCCTATGCCAAGACACATTATAATAAAAATGCCAAACGTTAAAGATAAAGAGAGAATCTTATGAGCAACAAGAGAGAAGCAGTTAGTTATCTACAGGGGAGTTCCCATAGGACTGTCAGCTGATTTCTCAAAAGAAACTTTGCAGGCTAGAAGGGATTGCCAAGAAATATTCAAAGTCATGAAAAGTGAGGATCTAAAGCCAAGATTATGCCTCCCAGAAAAGTTATCATTTAGAATCAAAGGTCAGATGAAGAGCTTCCCAGACAAGAAAAAAACTAAAGGAGTTCATCATCACTAAACTGTTATGATATGAAATGTTAAAGGGACTTATTTAAGAAAAAGAAGATCAAAAGTATGAATAATAAAATGGCAAAAATACATATCTATCAACAATTTAATCTTTTAAGCAAACTAAGCAAACAAGAAGAACAAAGACAGAATCATGGATATGGAGGGTGTTTTGATGGTTGCCAGATGGGACAGGGGTTTGAGGGAATGGAAGAAGAGGTGAGGGGATTAAGAAGTACAAATACATACTTGGAGAACAGCCATGGGATGTAAAGTACAGTTTAGGAAATGGAATAGCCAAAGCACTTATATGCATGACCCATGGACATGAACAATGGTGGGAGGATTGCCTCAGGACAATTGTATTAGCATAATCAATAAAATATAATTAAAAAAAAATAAAACAAATGTTAAATAGACTTCAACCAAGATAGGAATTGGGATGGCCTGTAGGGGGAGCTCTAACACCTATGTTGGATGTATAGGAAAGGTTAGGATAGCTTTCTAACCTTCTCTTCCCTTCCCTTCCTCTTCTTTGTGCTGGTGGGGCTTCCAGGTAGCAAGACATGGCTACATGTTCTGGATTGAATTTCTCTCTTTTCTCCACAATAAACCCTTTTGGTTGGAGGAACATCTAGCTAACTTTTTGTTTAAGGTCCATAACACCCACACACTTTTTTTTTTTTTTTTTTCTTGTTCAAGTACCTAGGAATAGAATTTTAGAATTACTGAGTCAAGGGTAAGTGCATATTAGTTCTTTTTTTATTTAATATTTATTGAATTTTTCCATTACCATTTAGTGCCGTTATACTCCCCTCCTCCTCACAATCACTTCACTATTGTCCATGTCCATTTTTCCTTTTAGTTGTATATGAAAATTCTAGAATTTTTTTTCATGTAATTCAACCATCTGATACTTCTGTCATCAATATATGAGAATGATGGTTTCTTATAATATGCTTAACATATTTAGGATTTTATTCTTTTTAATTTTAGCTATTTGGTGGTTGAATTGTAGGTCTATGTTATTTCTCTTGATGTTTCTACCACCAGGAAACATATTATCTTTAAAAGATTATAATTACTCTATGATAGAGAAGAAAAAATATTCTTACTGAGCTATTGACCTAGAGGTAGAAGCTTTAAAATAATTAAATGAGAGTAGAGCTACCCAGTATTGCTAAACTCCATAGAACATTGTTAATGTGGTAGTTTATGTAAATAGATTTAGATTTCAGTGAGACTGGGGGAAAGGGTCATTTACATCGTTTAAAATACAAATATTACACCCTGATGGCCATGCTGAATGATTAAAAATATTTAAATAGGCATATAAATCGAGTGCTTTAAAAGTGACTCTATTATAATTTGTTTTCTAAAGTTTACCATTTAAAACCATTTCAATCAGGAAAAACATTCTTAACTCATTTACTGAAACATAGCAAAAAGTAAAAAAGTCTGTTACCAAAGGAAACAAACATTTAGCTGGATTTTTTTTCTGTAAGTTTACTCCAAGAATTTTGGCAAATATTATAATCATGTAAGAATCATTAGGAGAGGCAGAAAAAGATAGCTTTATGAAAGTAAGATTATTGAAACAGCTAATGTGTTTATTTTTTTTGTTTTTCTCTCTCAGTCTCTATCGTGTTTAGAACCAAGCATAAGTACCTTCTAGTATTTAAAAGAAGATAATGAAAGAGAAATACCAATGAAAAAGAGCAATAAGAATTACAACCCATGTTGTTTTTTGTAATTAACCTCTTTTTAAATACCAATTTTATAGAAGGTTAATAAAGTGCTATTTTGGTAACCACTCAGACCTACCTTTCTTCCCTCCCTCCCTCCTTTCCTTCCTTCCTACCTTCCATTTATCTATCTATCTATTATCTATATAGGATAATTATTTTAAAGAGTAAAAACACTCTCATACTGATATGAAATAAACATGTGGTACAAATTTTATTTAACTCATTAATTAGTGAGTCAGGCAGATGTTATAATTGGTTCAAAGAAAAATCCAAAAGACACATTTGTATTGTGAACCAGAAATATTGAAATGAAGGAGCAAATGACACAAAACTGGATTTCTCCTCTGAGGGAGGGAAATAAATTGAATTTTTGCCTAACAGAACTCATTTTCCAGTGTGTAGACAAGAATTATTTTGCATTGCTATCAGTTATTTACAACCTAATAGAGTTGTAAAATAGCTAAAAGGCAGTGAAAGGCACAGAGCTCCCATGGAATAATCAGAATCATCAACCCAGAAGAGTGTATTGTAAAGAATGCAGTTTCCAGTGAAGTACATTTTTTTCTTGTATCTGTTGATCATATATGTATGCCCAGTGACTTTAATTTTTAGGGAATCATTATAGAAAAATATAGAAATTTGGCCCGTGTTACCTTCAACCTTGATCTATATTGAAAATGAGTAATCAAAATGTGTGACTAATATACCCTTTCTAATTTCTCCCTCAAAAATCACCTGACATCCTAAGCGTTAGGATCAATAGCATATATATTAATTAAAAATTTTAAGAAATCAAAACAATAAAATGTTTTTACTTTGGCCATTCTTGCTTATACTTGCATTTGGTTACTGCTTGGTATTAATCTTATATTAGTTAAGTAATAACAGTTCTTTAAATTCCTGCTAATGCTCATGCAATTGTTGCAGGAAAATGACTCAGTCAAGTCACCGGAGGTAGCAAAGAGGCAGTTTATTTACGCATGCGGACACAGAGGAGCGGTCTCCAAATTCTGGGCCCCGAGTTGCAGTTTTTGGTCCCTTTTGTCTGTTTTAGTGTGGGCAGGGTCTTTTTTCTTTTGGTGCAATGCACTTTACAGAAGCACAAGATGAGCGGTTAGCAGCTTCAGCTAAAAACTGGGGAAGTGGCTGGCGGCTTCAGCTGATCCTGGGCAAAATAAGTGGCTGACAGTTTCAGCTGAACCTGGGCATCTTAGTCTTTTAATTCCCTCAACACAGTAACTTGTAAAGCCACATATTGTTTTTTCACAAGAGTTATTTTAAAAATGTTTTATCACTGGTACATTACTTCTCAGGCAGAAATGCAAAATAAAAATTAATCCTGTAACTACTTTTTGAGTAATTAAAAAATCCCGCCAACAAAAAGATCCCCTGAATACCAATATGTAAAAGGAAGAAAAAATATTAAGTAATGCAATCAGAGTATTTGCATGTACGTAATATCCCCCAGAGTCTACAAAGTCTGGACAGAATTTCATGTCAATCTGTTCAGTACAGTAGATGATAAAACAAATAGAACTTATTTCATTTCCTTGAGAGACAAATGGAAGTACATTTTGGTAGTCTCCTGTAATGTGGTGAGATTCATGAGTTAATTTTTGCAAGTCTGTGTTCACAGTTCCAAGGGTCAGAAAGCTCATGATCTTACATCTTCAAATTCAACATTGCAATTCTCATCAGGCTTATTCTATTTCCAAGAAAATACCCAAAAAAAAAGGTAAGAGGGGGCTGCTGTCTTCTTCCTTAATGAACAGGGAAATTTTTGTCTTTTTACCCCTATATACAGTATCAAAAAATCCAGTATAATTTTAAATCCAACTAGTATAAAAATAATCAAAGACCAACATTGGATGTTACATAGCAATAACAAAATATGCAATGGTTTTCATTTTATTTCTACACACAATATACCATTTAAAGCATTTGTACCTAATATAATTATTTTGTAATTTATTTCATTACCTAGTCCAGTTGACATTACTTATCACCTTAATGTAGATCATAAAAGACTCATACTTCCTCAGATTTATATACTTTCTAAATAGCTTTTATCCTTCAGTTTAATCAATGAATATTAAGGGTGAACAGAAAGAAGATTTAAATTTTATTTTGATTTTTTTTGGTTTCCTTCACCAATTCCTAATTTTTAGAGCAAAATTTAAAAATCTGTCATTTTACTCTTGTTATTCCTTTCTTGGATGTTTACATTTTGTCAGTAGTTTTCTTTGAAATAAAATTAAATAGTTTCATTTTCCCATCAAATTTACTACTGTCTGAAGCCTAATCAAGACCTGATTTTGTAATGAGTTTTTAACTATAGCAATGAAAAATAAATTTAGATAAATAGAAGATGCTGTGCTGGGTGAACAACATAATGCCTGAGATATTTCAATTAAAATGATGACGGTAGTAGACAGCTTGTGAAGTTGTCTTTTACAGTAGAGCACTGTATAAATGTGATCCAGTAAAATGTCAATTGGATTTTCAACTCATGTTACTGAAATGTGAAGTATAATGATCCCTGTCCAGTTTCAGACAATGTGAACTGATATTGCTTATGCAATGGAGAGGAGAAAATTCATTGTGCTGTGAAACCACAGAAAATCTGTCATGATGAAATCAAATCTAACATTTGCAAGTTTTCTCAAGTGATTAAATAATTATAATTTTTTCTTCAAATGTTATAACTGAAGAAAATTTTTTTTTATTTATAAAGAATTGTGTATTTATTCTTTTCTTAGCAAAGCACAATTCAATGGTACATTTATTTTTTCCAATTTTTTTTATTGTTGTTCAATTACATTTGTCCCCATTTTCTCCCCATTACTCTCCCCTGCCCTACCCATCCCTACCTTCCACTTTCAATCCTCCCCACCTCTGACAGGGTCTTTGTCCGTGGGTCATTTATACACATTCCTTACTTTGACCATTCCTCTTCTTTCCCTGTTATCCCTCTCCCTGCTTCCCTCTGGTCACTGTCAGTTTGTTCCTTATTTCCATGTCTCTGGTTATATTTTGCTTGCTTGTTTGTTTTGTTGATTAGGTTCCCTTTATAGGTGAGGCTGAATGGTATTTGTCTTTCACGACCTGGCTTATTTCACTTAGAATAATGCTCTCTAGTTCCATCCATTCTGTCACAAAGGGTAGGAGCTCCTTCTTTCTTTCTGCTTTGTAGTATTCCATTGTGTAAGTATACCACAGTTTTTTTGATCCACTCATTTACCGATGGGCACTTAGGTTGTTTCCAGCATTTGGCTTTTGTAAGTAATGCTACTATGAACACTGGGGTGCATAGGTTCTTTTGTATTGGTGTTTCAGGGCTCTTAGGGTATAATCCCAGCAGTGGAATTGCCTGGTCAAAGGCAGTTCCATTTTTAGTTTTCTGCGGAAACTCCATACTGTTTTCCACAGTGGCTGCACCAGTTTGCATTCCCACCAACAGTGCACTAGGGTTTCCTTTTCTCCAAGACCTAGTCAGTACTTGTTGTTGATTAGTTTATGACGACCATTCTGATTTGTGTGAAGTGGTATCTCATTGTGGTTTTAATTTGCATCTCCCTGATGGTAAGTGATGCTAATCATTTTTTCATATGTCTCTGGGCCTTCTCTATGTCCTCTTGGGGAAGTGTCTGTTCAGGTCCTTTGTCCATTTTTTGATTGGATAGTTTGTCTTCCTGATGTGGAGTCATGAGAGTTCTTTATATGTTTTGGAGATCAAACTCTTAGAACTGAAGAAAAGTTTCTTAAAATATGTGTTGTTAAACCAGATTTATTTAAATACCTTGATAATATAATAACTTGGTGAAAGTAATAATAAAACCTTTATTGTTCTGATTTTCATTAGAGAACAGTTAGGTTCTTATTTTAACATTGGCTTCTTCTGACATATTCCTGGAGCCCTTGTACACTTATGAAAGTTAAGAGAATTAAGTTTAATTTAGAAACTTCAAAGAAGAATTAATTTAAGAAGCTTTAAATTTTAAATGCTACAACAAATTTCTCAAATTTATTAAAAATGCTTCTCCAAATATCTCAACAAATAATTTATTTTCACCATAGTACAAGCAGTGTAATTCACAAATTTGTAGTGAAAAACATTAAATGTGTCTCAGGTAGTTTTGAGATCAAATAATTGTCTGCTCTCTGTAAAGAAAAGTGGCATTGTTTTCTAATTGATTTCAAAAACCAAAAGATTATTACTTCAAGTCTGAAAGCAACAACAGAATATTAGTAAATTGTTATTGTTTGTGTACCACAGTGTTTTACTTAGCACAGAATTAGCATGTTTCTTATAGAAGTAAAAGATTCTATAAAACACTATTTAAATGTCTACTAATTTTATAATTAGAATTTAAAACTATCTTTCTACCTTTACAGTATTTAAGTTTTGTTTTAATTTCTATAATTATAATAAGTAGCTTCCAATAGAGATCTATAAACAAATCCCTGATTTTTTTCCATAGGATACATTTCTAAGAAGTGAAATTACATAATGAATATTGAAAATCTTTCAACATGTTGCATTATAGTTTCTAGTAATATTTTAAACCCAATAATAATGTGGTATTGTCTCCTTAATCTTTGTTATTTAATCTTTGTATATAATTAAAATTTTATTATGTATTTCTAATATTACTGGTGAAATCTATGATTTTTATATCTTTATCTGTCATTTTTAATTCTCATTCTATGAGAATACAATTTGATGTTGGGTCTCCACCTTTTTCTTTGATTTGTAAGCATTAATAACATTAGAGACTTCTGGCTAAGATGGAGGCGTAGGTAGACACACTGTGCCTCCTCGCACAACCAAAAGAGGAAAAACAACAATTTAAAAAACAAAAACAGCCAGAACTGACAGAAAATTGAACTGAGTGGAAGTCCAACAACCAAGGAGGTAAAGAAAATACGTTCATCCAGACTGATAAGCAGGGGGGGTGTGAGGGGGAGCGGGGAGCCGGGCAGAGAGCACGTAGCGAGACAGCAGTTTGTGGAGCAGTACTGGCAACACTGCAGCTGCCTGGAGAGGCCCGCAGCGGGCGCACTTGGCCAAAATGTGGCTGGCGCACTCAGCAAAGCCCTCAGCTAGCCCACCTGGACCCAGCAGGGCCGAGACAGGTGGACCGGGCGGGTTCTTATTTGCACACAGATAAACTGGGAGAAAAAGCTGGGGAGCAGAGCAGACCGAGCAACCCAAAATTGTG
Source organism: Micronycteris hirsuta (assembly GCA_004026765.1). Lineage (NCBI taxonomy): Eukaryota > Metazoa > Chordata > Mammalia > Chiroptera > Phyllostomidae > Micronycteris > Micronycteris hirsuta. Next base: position 11,137 of record PVJI01009839.1, on the reverse strand, counting down.
GGGAAATAAAGCCTCAAACCACCGATTGAGAACACCTGTGGGGGTTGAGGTGGCGGGAGGAACTCCTGGCCTCATAGGAGAGTTCATTGGAGAGACCCACAGGGACTTGGAACTATGCAAGCCCACTTACCCACCCGGGAACCAGCACAGAAGGACCCAATTTGCTTGTGGATAGTGGGGGAAGTGCGGACTGGGGAGCAAATACAATTGTTCACTCAGGCCCCACCCCCAAAGGTAGCATCACAACACAGTGACATGGGTTACCTTACCCTGGTGAACACCTAAGGCTCTGCCCTTTAAAGGAACAGGTGCACTGAGAAAAAAAAAAAATGGCCCAAAGGAAAGAACAGATCAAAGCTCCAGAAAAAAAATACAACTAAGTGATGAAGAGATAGCCAACCTATCAGATGCACAGTTCAAAGCACTGGTACTCAGGATGCTCACAGGATTGGTTGAAATTTGGTTGCAATTAAATGAACAAATGAAGGATATGCTAAAGGAAATTAGGGGAATTGTGCAGGGAACCGAAAGGGATGAGAAGGAAACTGGTACTCAAATCAATGGTGTGGACCACAAGGAAGAAAAAAAACATTCGACCAGAAAAGAATGAAGAAACAAAAATTCAAAAAAATGAGGAGAGGCTTAGGAACCTCCAGGACATCTTTAAATGTTCCAACACCTGAGTCATAGTGGTGCCAGAAGGAGAAGAGGAAGACCAAGGGATTGAAAACTTATTTGAACAAATAATGGAGAACTTCCCCAAGCTAGTGAAGGAAATAGATTTCCAGGAAGTCCACGAAGCTCAGAGAGTCCCAAACAAGTTGGACCCAAAGAGGAACACACCAAGGCACATCATAATACATTACCCAAGATTAAAAATAAGGAGAGAATCTTAGAAGCAGAAAGAGAAAAGGAGATAGTTACTTACAAAGGAGTTTCCATAAGACTGTCAGCTGATTTCTCAAAAGAGACCTTTTGGGCAAGAGGTGGCTGGAAAGAAGTTTACCAAGTCATGAAAGACAAGGACCTACATCCAAGAATACTCTATCCAGCAAAACTTTCATTTAGAATGGAAGGGCAGATAAAGTGCTTCTCAGATAAGGTCAAGTTCAAGGAGTTCATCATCACCCAGCCTTTATTATATGAAATGTTAAAGGGATTTATATAAGATATGGAGGGATATCAACAGGGGAGTGGGAGGGGGAGAGAGGAGGAAAAAGTACAGAGAATAAGTAGCATACATTATAGGTAGAAAACAGACAGGGGGAGGTTAAGAATAGTATAGGAAATGCAGAAGCCAAAGAACTTATGTGTATGACCCGTGGACAAAAACTATAGGGTGGTGAATGGGAGGGGTGTGGGGTGGAGGGGAATAGAGGGGGGGAAATGGGACAACTGTAATAGCATAATCAATAAAATATATTTTTTAAAAAGTAATAACATTAAATATTTTTCATTAATGTGTTGCAAAATTGTTGCTCAGTCAATAGTTTGCCTATTAATATTTTGGTACATTTTGTTGTTTGATAATGTCATTTAAGATACAACCCTCGGTTGACCCAGAGCTGGACCCTGGGAATTGGCAGTTGGAGGCTCCTCACCTCCTCCCTGTCTTTGACTGAATGTACATTCTCCCCACCATTCCCACATTCGGAGCAGTTCTAGGACATTGCCTTGAGAGAGTAAGGTGTTGTTGAGACTATCTGGACCGAATACGTGACTGAACCCAATTATTGCCTTTACATAAACTTTTAAGATTCTGGCAGGAAGGTGAGATTCACTCATCTGCAGTGCTCAAGACGAATCTCACACAAAGTTCCCTCGATTATTAAAACTGCTCTTTACCTGTCTGGTCTTTTTTCCATCTCTCTTTGTCCTCCCTCTCTGGCGGCCAATTTCAGATTTCACACTGAAAGTTTTGAGGGTGCAAAACAACATTTGCCCAGGGCCAGTAGGTCTCAACCTGTTTGTAATATTTCCCCATGTACGGTGAAACTTTCTCTTTCTGTGGATAATTTTATCTGGGTTCTGTGTCTGCCAGTCTCCTACTTCCCTCTGGTCTTTTCTGTACAATCTCATCCTTTTTGTATTTTTTCAAGCAGGTCTAGAGATAGCTTTTGGTTTGGATATTTATTTTTCCACTTACTTATACTTAGGAATTTGAAGAATACTGTCTCCTACCTACACTGTGGGTGCAGGTTATAGGGAATTTTATTTATTCTCCTTTTAAATCTGCATGAAGGATGCCTACAGAGATTTACGTAGCTGCTATTATGCAAGGGGAATCTTCCATTCTGTGTTTTGAAGCAAACAATAATAAAGCACTAAAGACTATTTCTAAGAGATCAACGACTCACTCAAATACTGAACTGATCTCATGTCTTGGATAACCACATCTGTTTACAACTTTGAAACTACAATGTTAGAATTGGCCATAGGGAATGTTGATGACTCCAACACTTGAGAGAGCAACCTTTGTTTAAAATTTATATTCTTTCTTAGTTCTTGATCATATTATTCACTACTAAGAAAAAAACAGATGTTACGTTTTGGCATTTCTTGAATAATACTTTCTAGAGTCCAATATAACCAAATAGTTGATTGAGAATTATTTGCCACAATCAATTTAGAACAGTGACATATTTTTTCAGAAACTCAGAATTGTCAGAATTTTCTAATACAGTAGAGATAAAAAGTAAGGAAATGAAGGAGTTGGCTGTGACTTTGATATATTCTGCTTTGATCCAGAAATAAAGAGATATCTTGGAATAAGCTGTTAATGGCATCCTTACTGACAAAAAATTAATTGTGAACATTTTTATAATTAAAATTATCACAATATTTTTAGGATTATTAAAATTTGGAGGTCAGAATATGAAACAAGGATTCATTAAAATTGTTCCATAAATGCCAGAAGTTTGAGAATCACTGATATAAAAATGAAAATTTTATTGGACTTAATAAACACCATTTAATAACCAATCCATCTTTTCTAAGTGTGTTATGAATTAACCTTATGTTTGTATTCTTTCATGTATTTTAATTTTTCTCATTACCTTCTACTCTTTTGTACTTTATTCAGTCTGGAATGTGTGTGTGTGTGTGCGTGCGCACGCGTGCGGGTGTGCTGGTACCACACTCTTCAATTCATTACTGGTCGATTATAAATTTTACTGTAGGAAAAGAGAAGTTTGTTTTTCTCTTTTCTTGATGACTAGTTTTAAGCAAGCTCTCTTGGCTGTTTCCAGCTCTTTTCAAGGACTGTCTCCTGGTCACCGGCACTTGCCCTTTAAAGAACACTGTGAGATGAAATATATTTGATCATCAAAAGCTTTCTCATGGGGCCTCTTCTGACTTGACCTCAAAAGTCTCCAGGGAAAATAAAATTATTATCAATACTTGTAGACACTTTCTGCATCTCTATCCTATAGGAGAGTTTTATAAAAACTCCCAAGCCAGCACAATACAGTAGATAGAAATGTTTGCTTACAGTCATTTGCCTCTGTCAGATTTACCTCAGTTCATTTTTCTGTGCTCCCTTTCTCTCTCTTTTTTTACTGCTTCACTTTCCTCCTCCATCTCCAATTTTTCTCTTTTAATCTCTCTCGAACCCAGTTAATCAGGTTTTATCTTTATAAGACTAATCTTTATATATTAAAGTCACCAATGTCCTGCAATTTACTTAATCCAATGCTCTTTCTCAATTTTCATTTTATTTGTGCTAGCAGCTGTTTTTACTCGAAGAGCTTTTATTCCTTGGCTTCTCTGACACCTCATTTGCCTGGAATTCCTATTAATATGCTGGCCACCAATATTCCTGTTTCTTTCTCATTCTCTGACTTGTCAGTTTGAGAATGCCTTGATCTTGGATCTTCACTCCCCATTATTCCCCTGACCCCATTTCCTAACCCTCCCTTGTTCCTTGAAAGGAGAAACATAAGCTGGTCAGATATTGCGATTTGTAGACAGCAATTTTTTTCTAGCAAATTGTTTGAATATGGTTTTACTTTATTACTGTACTTCTCAAATATTAGATGAGATAAATAGATTTGTGTGTCAGTTTTTTGTTTTTTTTCCAAGTGTATTATCTGGGAGAGTTACCCCTTATCATATCCAACAGAGTCACAGCAACTTTCTTTAGATACATCTCTCTCAATACTTTTTGTCTTTCAATGTTCTGTTGTTTTCCTATAGACATAGGAAGTGTACAATTTGATAAGTTTTGACATGTGCATGTATGTGTAAAATCATCACCACTATCACGATAGTGAATTTATATGACAACCCCCAATTTCTTGCTCCTTTCTCTAGTCTTTCTGTTCCTCCCCTCTTCACTATTCCATGGGATACCACTGATCTGCTTTCTGTACCTATTAATTATTTTTTGTCACTAGATTTGTTTGTATTTTCTAACATTTTATAGAACTGCAATCATACAGTGTATATACAATTTTGGTCTCACTTTAACTCAGCATACCTATTTCGAGATTAGTACATGTTGTGGTGTGTACCATAGCTCAGTGGTTTTTACTATTAAGTTGTATTCCATTATTTAGATATATATTTTATTTACTCATACATCTGATGATGGACATTTGCATTGTTACTAATTTTTGGTTATTATAAAAAGAGCTGCTAAGGACATTCATGTATAAGTCATATTGAAGAATGATTTTTTTTTTCTCTGTAAAAGGAGAATATATATTTAACTTTTTAAGAACTAAGAAAATTATATGAAAGTTCATAGGACATTATAAAGTGTAACCTTAATGTATGTTATTATCTTTGTAAATATACTTATTTTGGTGAAGTAAATTATTAAGTCGAAATTAGCCTATTATAATGCATGATTCTTAAAAATTTTGGCCAAGTCCTGACTTTGGTAAAAAAAAGAAATGTGTCAGTTAGATGCTCCACTAAGAATATTTTTATGTAATATTTGTCAACTAATTGTGGGTGAATACATGGATATACATCTATATATATGATAAACAAAGTGATCTTTCTTATATATGACACAACCAAAGTAAGTTTAATATAAATATCTATAGATATGTATGGAAACATGTATGTCATTATCCTAAATTATTGCTCAGTATCTCTGAGACACCACCAATGGTTTGTTACCTCAGTTAATCTATGTGTGAAACCGAAAATTTGGTATTAGTCCATTTTCTCTTTAACATATAGAATTAAATTAGAGAAGAAAATTAAACATCTTAGAAAAATCAGGATTAAATAAAACATTTAAATGTAAATGTGGAAACAAGTTGAAAAAGTTTATGGAGTCACATTCAGGCCTGTGAGTAGTGTTGAGTCTATGCATACAATTACTTTTTTTGCTTAGTTACTTGCATTCTTTGTAGATCCTAGTGGATAAAATATTAGAAAACATGATTATGTTATAACTACCAAAAAGAAATCACAAAGTGAGAGTTAGAAGGGAAATAGACAGTTAAAGAATCACCAAGTCATTCGTAGTATGAAATAATTCGGAATAGCAGCAATAGCTATTGCTATTCCTAAGTATCTTGGATGCTTTAAAATGATTATTTGAAGTAATAATAATGACACTTGAAGTGTTTAATTTTATTTTTAAAAAGTAAAGTCACTCGGTCCATAATTTTAATTATTTACATTATAAAATTTAAAATATTCTGAGTAGATAAAAGGCTTATACTATGTCAAAAAATTCGACATTTTGCTCCCTAATTTTTGGTGATACCAGGTAAAGGAGAGATTAAGCTAATAGTTCAGAGAAAAGTCCAAACGCAGTAAATAAAAGGAAACAGAGCATAGCAATAATAAATAGCAAGAAATTATTAAGAACAACCATTGCATTTCAGTTAGAAATTGAGGACCAGAATGTTGGGTTAACTTCCTTAAGGATATGTAGTGTGTTAAATAGCAAAATTTTGGTATATTGACAAAAGGTTTTCTGCCCATTCATCCACTAATTCTTTCATAGTTTGGTACTATCACCACCTTTAACATCATCTGTACAGATTCTCGTGTAACTGTATCATACCTTTCAGATGAATGCCTCCAGATTCATTATCGGTATTTAATTTACTCAAACATAACATGTTTAATGTTCAAGTTTCAATTCAGAGATTCTGAATCTTCTTTCATTTCACTTTCTCTAATAGCTCAGATAAGAAGCTTGATAACTAAGGATCATGGCCCAGCCTGGAATCAACACAGATGGTATTCACACCTCAGTTCAAAATCACTAATGGAAGACAATGCCTATGAGTCTCAGTGCTTGCTCATGGTCCTGGCTGAGAACACAAGGTCTTATTCAGAGGAGTTTTGGATCTGCTCTGCTGAGCTTGTGAGTAATACAACAGGGTAGAAAGGTAGTAGAAAACAAGGGCCCACTGTAGGACATGTCTGATTTTGACTGCTAAAAATTATCCTTTCTTGCTGCGATATTCTAGGTATTCTTAAGTTTATCTGTACTATAAATTTCTCATATGTAAAATGGGATTATCATATCTTTTTGTAGTGTATTATGATGATATCCAATCACCTTGTAAATTGTCTAGAAGAGGCCCAACAGAATGAATAATAATAGTTCCCCTTCCTTTTTTCTTCACCTTAATTCCTGCGTTCACATTGAATATCTACCCTGAACAAAATTAGTGAGCTCCCTCCCCATGCTCTGCCTTGATGATTTAAAATCTCTGTTTTTTGCATTTGCTTGGTTATTATCATTAGTGTAGTCTTACGTCATTTCAATTTAAAAATACATAATAATTGTTTTCAAAGAAAATACCATCATTCTTAACTCGTAATATGATGTTATCTTTAAATAATTCAATTTTACTTTCAATATTTTATAATAGTGCATGGCTTCCTATCATGTTTTAATAGTCTAGGATGTTTTAGTGGTCTAGGAATGACAGAGCCTGCTACTGATTGAAAACTGTGATTAAGACAGATTCTTCTGATTTAAAAGAGTTTACTTTGTATAGGTAATTTTCACCTTTCAAAATGTTAGAAAATTTTAAAAAAATAGTTCAGTTATTATTCTGGATTTTATGTAATGTTTTAGTATATGATTCTTAAAAAAATTGGTAATTTTGTGAACTTTAAAAATAGTAGTATGTTGGGGAGCATTGGGGGGAACTGGAGACAACTGTACTTGAACAACATTAAAAAAAGAAAAAAATAGTATGTGGTTATATTTTCATGTTATTTCAATGAATTATAATGATATATTTCTTCAGGCTATTAATAATGTTTTACATTATGTGAATACTATAAGCAATAGAAATAATACAATAAGCTTACATTTCCATATTATCTTAATAACATAGGACAAATTATTTGATAAAAATGGAATATTACACTGAGCTTTTCATTTGTTGGTATTCCATTTCATGCAACATCATTAGAATTCCATGATACTTGATTGTGAAACTTGTCCCTTTGACATATTTGCCAATAGAAAAATATTTCAACCCATAAACATTGACAAATTAATTAATAAGAAATTGATAAAGTAGAAGTTTCTTGTCATTTAACTACACTAAGATAAAATATTCATCTAGTTTTACACACTATTAAAACAGCAGGGTTGTACTACAACCATTTTAAAACCAAAGTATAAAATCTCTGTAAGTATTTTAGCTAATTCATTTAGAATGACAAAATATTGCAACTCTAGTCTTATAGTTTTACTGTACAGGGGTGGGCAAAAGTAAGCTTACAGTTTGTATGGAAAATAATACAATAATTAATAAATAATAATACAAGAAAAAACTGCTTCACATACTCAAACAGTAAACTTATTTTGCCTATACATGTATACAAATCGCATTAGCAATTTGCTTTGTTAATAACCTCAAACCAAGATTAATGTTCCAAATATCAAATTTGGTATGGAAAACTCTAAAAGATACTAAAACAATCTCCAGCCTTGAGTAAATGATTCATCTTTCTCTAAGGTCCTCAATTTTAACTCTATATTGTAATAATTAACCATTCAGGTAGTTGTTATTGTGTTCAGCTACCAAGGAAACAGACCATCCAATGGCAATACAGAAATAATACATATGCAGTGCAGCATCAAGAAACAGAGATTTGCTTTAAGCAATTGGCTCATACGATTGTAGAAGCTGGAAAGTACAAACTCTGCAGGTTGGTCTGTCAGGCTGGAGATGCAAGGCATTCATGTTGCAGCTTGAGTTTGGAGATAGTGTGGAGGCAGATTTCCCTATTCCTTTGAACACCTAAGTCTGTTTTTGCTTAAGACCTTTGACTGATTCAGTGAGACCCAACCACATTATGGAGGGTAGTCGGCTTTACTCAAAGTCTACTGATTTACATGTTGATCTCATCTGGCAAGGCCTCGATAACAACATCCAAAAACAATTTGACCAAATATCTATGTGCAATAACCTAGCCAAATTGATGCATAAAATTAACTATCACAAAGGCCAAGCAAGCATGCAACATTGAATAAAATTCCAAAGTAATTTTGGCTCAGTTACTCTCGGTAGCTCTGAACATAGCATAGGTCCCGTTTTTAGGGTTATACTAATCAGGGAAAAAGGAGCTGATAAATATAAATGTCCTCTTCCTCTTGCAATTATTAGTCAAGGGCAGCTACTGAGGATATGTAACTCTCACATACTTGTGTGAGCAGACAAAAAGTTTCAGCACCAGAGGGTATTCCTCTGACAAAGAGGTCCAGGTGCTGGCACTTGGAATGGCTGCATGTCTGGGGCCACCATGTCTTTAAAACGTAAAGAGATCACATAGGGTATGATTACCAACAACATTGGCCTGTGCATAAGTGATAGAGGAAAAAAATAAGAAGTTTAAGATGTGCAGGCAAACCTCAGTTCTTAGATATCTCCCATCTCAAACAATTTGGTTCTTAACCAAGTTGTTCACGAAAAAAATGTCTCATTTGTCAAACAAAACTTCGGTTCTCCATCTGACAATGCTTTCATGCTTATATCTGTATGATCAGTCAAGTATCTCTCAGGTAACAAAGAGAATTCATTTTTTTTTTTAACAAATAGCTTCTCGAACAGCCTTCTGGAATGAATTAAGTTCAAGAGCCAAAGTTCCGCTGTAGTCTGAGGCTAAACCATGAAGAATATTTTTTGGGGGATATCCATGAACATTGATTTAATATAAAGGTAGGTTAGTGCTAGGCTTATCAGTGCCAGTCTTGCTGAGGAATTATCATTTGAAATAGTTATTTATTATTTTTGGAGTCTATAATTAAGGACATCAGAGATTAGGTTCTGTATCTGGTTTCAGATTGATGTTTCAGGCTTGGGACCTTGAAAGTTTTGCACACAGAGGCACATAATCATGTCTATATTGCAATACTTTACAAAGAGCACACTTGTAACAGAAGAAAGGCAAACATGAAGATGTTGCTGGTGAATATGGAGTCCTTCCATGGAGTTGCAAGAAAAGCACTTCCAAGGACCCACACATTGGAGAATGAGGTATAGTGATAAAGTTTATTGGGACAGAAATGAAAGACTGCCCCCAGGTTCCCAGTGTCTCATCTCCATCCATCTCACTCTGGAAGAAGTCCAGTCGTGTCTTCATCAAGCCCCGAGGGAAGGCCAGCATCCAGAAAGTCTGTGCCATTGGTTCAGTATAGTTTCTGTCCCCATCTGGCTACTTTAGCCTCTGTTCCCAGCTGTACTCCAGCCAATGCTGTGTTGCTGTACCCAGGCTCAAGTTTGGAGCCTGCTTAGAGCACACACAGCTGCCATGCCTACACTGGGAGCCTGCACTTGCCCACAAGGCTGCTATGGAGAGAGAATGTACAAACACATGGGCAAACAAATGCATATTACCAAGCCAGAGGGTTTTGTTAGGCTCTGATCACATTATCTTGGGCTTGGGAAGGACAATGAACTCTTTCAAATTAACCTATCAACTTCCCAATCCTTCCAAAACTTGTGTTGGGCCCTCCCCCTAACCAATTAATTTCCTAGACCTTCCTGAATTCTGTGTCCTTCATCCAATCCAATCCTCTTTCCAGGCTAGATTCCTTTGTGGTTGCCATCTTGGCTCCTCCTGCACTCATGCCTGAGCAGAAGGACCTCCCCCTGCCCCATCTTGCCTCTTACTAGATAGGTGCCCAACAGAGGAATTTCTCCTGCTGTTTTTATTCCTCCCTCAGTAATCCTGGCTAATGACCAGTAATAATCCTTCCTTCTCTGCTTGATAATTAGGTACCAAGGACAGAGAATACATCTTTCCCCTGAGGAACCTGTGAATGCTACAACTTCCTAGTGAAGCAGGCTTAATATCTGACTCAGTGCCCTAGTTTATTATGCATAATGTCTGGTTCCCTTTCCTTTCTTTCTTTATTAATACTAACTAGCCATCTATACTAACATAATATTCCTCTCAAGGTCCCTGGGTCCTTGTTATGGAAGAAAAGGGGCCACATATTAGCCTGACAAGCTCAGGGGAGGCTTGCAAGGCAGCCTTACAAACTCAGAGAGCTAAAGTAACACAAAGGATTTAACTAAAAGCAGTTCCTGGCAGGTAGTCTTGTCCTAGGCTGTTTTTTTTTTTCCCCTAACAAAGGTCAATCTTTACCTTAACTGAGCCTATTGTCTTTTTGCATCTATAACAACATACCTTTGGAATGTCAAGGTAACTTCTTTTTCCCCAAAACCATTGGCCACAACCACCAGAGCTGAGACCACAAACCCTCTCATTGTTATTGTTAAGCTACTTGTTGATTGTTAACTATCCTTTACCCACCTATGTAAAAGAAGTATATGTCTGCCATTGTACCTTTTATTCAATCCTGGAGGTTTCTGGGCTTTGCTTTCTCCTGCCTCCCTAATCTATCACCAGCTGACTTCATGTAACCCTCTTATGGCTCCTCCTTTGATTCTAGTGTGTAAAATAAGGTGCTAAATTGCCATTCTCCAGAACATTTCTCAGTCCGTTGAGATGTTGTTTCCCGGCAATTGTCATCAGGTTGGCTAAAATAAACTCACCAAAAATTCTCTATAGGTTCAAATGTTTCTTACATTGACATTGTAACCTTATAATGGTAAATGGTTGAAGGTCTCATCTTCTGTAGTTTCTTCTTATTGTCAAGTGACATAGTCCTGCCTATCCCTGGGCCCAGAGATTC
>PVJI01009838.1:0-63386 GCA_004026765.1 Micronycteris hirsuta | reverse complement strand
TTTATCTCCTCCTAGTTGGCCTACTTAATTTTAGCCCCTCTTTATTCTAATTCACTTTGGTCACAGTTGGCCAGTTAATGAGAGTAGAACAGTGCTTTCTTTAGGTCATTCTTCTGAGCCCGTGATAATCTACACAAGTTCAGATTTCTTTCTCCCTGGCTTTAAAAGCTCTTGATAATTTGATTCTGCTCCAGCAAACGTATGTATCATGTTTCCAAACTTCATCTGGGCACATTAAGCCCATTTATTCTTTCAAGAACGATTTTTAAGCATATGAGAAAATGTTAAAGTTGATAGGAGATATGATTAAATAAGAGTATTCTTATTTCTTACAGTTTAGTAAGAACTTCATATACATAGTAAGGATTTAGCCTTTTATTTGTTGTATATCTATTGCAGATTTCTTTTTTTTAGCCCTTTGTTTTTAGCAATTTTGCTTTCGTAACATTTTATGAGTAAAATGGTTTTTATACAGTAAATTAATTTGATTTCATGAACTAAAATAAGTGAGTTTTTAAACTCATCTTTTTTGCCCTTAAAAATCTCTGATGGGTATTGTGATGGGTGGCCGGTCTTACCCTGTAGCTGATGTAGCGATGGCTTTGACAACGCCGTATATGATTGTCTTAAACTGCCCACCAGCTTCTCCTTCATGTTGTCGTAATCTCAGAAATATTCCTGTCATCTTACTCTATTTTATACGTGTATAGCGAAATACAGCTCATGTAACTGCTCAATAAAAAGAATATTAAGTGAACTAATTATGTCTTACCTGTGGTTATCTTGAAAAACAATTTGGAGCCTTCCAGAAACCGGCGGCCCTTTAGAGCTCCGACTCATGATTCGAATGCCGTAGTGCGCTGAGCTGCTCACTTCCGCTCTTTGCCGTCTGGCGTGTCTGGCGTTTCCGGCGTTTCCGGCCCTTCCGCTGGCGGGGTGGGGGGTTGCACTCCTCCGCCTCTGCTTTTGGCGCAGCCACGCGCTTTGCTTGGACCAGTGGGATGTTAGCAGACAAGGTCCAAACGGAGGTTTACCGTGCACGTGGGCGGGTGGGCCTGTCCCCTTGGTGTGGCCAGCCCTTTGAGAAGGACGTGCTCTGGCTAGTCGGCTGTAGGAGGAGGGGGCCGGTGTGGAGCAGACCAATCCCAGCCCCCAGCGGGACTCCAAGCCTGGATTGGACCACAGACAGAAGAGAGCATAAGTGATTGTTATTTTAAGCTAAGCCATGGGGTTGGGGGGTGGTTTGTAATATACCAGCAACATGAAGATAGTTAACAATACAAAAACTAAGTAAATGATGTTTTAATAGGAACTCATTAATTTTCATTACAGAAATCTAGGTGCCCTCATTGATCCCTCAATTTCACACCCCCCCACTCCATCAGCTCCTTTTGTTATGTCCTAAGACAAAACTGATACCTCCACTCTTCCCCAGCTCGACTGCTACTTGCATTAGCTCCTGCCCAGGCTCCTGCAGGGGCCTCTGAACCGGCCTTGTTGCTATTGTCCTCCACAGAACGGATAGAGCAGCAGATCCGTCACTTCCCCTGCTTTAAACCTGCCCGCGGTCGTCCACACTTCCCTTACCGGATTCTGAAATGGGTCAAGTTCTGTCCAGCAGATTTCTGTATGGCGACTTGCTCAGTATCACTTAGGTGTGTGTGTCAGCTTTACTGTTACCTCCTCACAGAGCTTCCCCTGTCCACTGAGTCTTTAGAAGACGTCCCAGCTGGTCACTTTCTTAAATCACATCACCACACTTTGTTTTCTGTTCCTTAATTTTCAGTGTCTTTCATGATCTGGAATTATTTTCTGAATTTGTTTGATTTGACTTCCTGCCCGCCTACTGGAATAAGCAGGGGACTTGCCTGTCTTGTGCATCTCCAGGGTTAGAATATAGTGGAGACCAAATAACTATTTCTTGGATTAATGAATTATATTTTAACTTAAAACATTATGATTTATCACATTGATAATTGGCATTTTATCATTTAAAATTCACATTCACATAGAAAGGAGAAAAAACTTTGTAGCTTAAGCCTCAGTTAATAGGTTTGTTAAACTGCTTCTTTCCAGAGAGAAGCAGCTTGCAAACGTATGGACCTCACAGGACTCTCAAGGGAAAAACTAATGGCACTGAAGGGGAAGAAATGGTTGCAGGAACTGTTCCTTCCCCACAATGTGCTTCAGTTTTACAGGAGAGTAATTAAACATGCATGTACTCATTTTGCCACATTTGCTTTAAGTCTGGATTTTTTGTTTTGTTTTAAAGAAAAGTAATCTACACTGGAAGCCTACCAGGTCTCTCTTCCTACGTCTGATCTACTTATACCCCATGGGAGACCCCTCCGGTGAAGGTCTGTCTGTGTAGTTTGTGAGTCCATGCAGTTCGTCTGCGTGGGGAGACGTGTGAGTTCACACACACTCTGTGATCCGCTCCAGCTGTGTGTGCTGTTGATTCCATACAGCTGTTGTCAAACCGCTTTCCTCGGTCTCATTTATTCTCTCAAAGACCTTTTGTTGATAAGGGTTATATCTATCAGTATTTGCTTATGTGAAATTTTAGCAGATAAATTTTAAAATATGCATTAATATATTTAACAATAATTATTATCATTATATATTAACATAAATAACATTTTAATGAAAGAATAAATATATTGCCCAAGACGCACCCCCCCAAAAAAGTGGCATTATTTTACTTTTTTTTTTTTTTTTTTTTTTTGGCAAATCTTTTTACTGTGAGGCTTAAGAAAAGACAGCTGGATTCTCATATCTGCTTCTGCATGCAGCCTCTGACAAACTCTACTGTCTTCTTAAGAGAACAAGAGTGAAAAAGGCAAACAACACCTAGTTTTCTGATGGCCCTACAAGGGTGCAGAGGGCGGGAGGCTCCAGGCAGCCCTGGAGCACACGCTGCAAACCACTGTCCACAGGATGGGGTGTGTGGCGAGCGCTGTCCTGCAACACTTTGTGGCTACCGTTGGTTTTCGAGTTTACCTGTGTTGTTACCTGTAGGTCTGCGTGGTTCCTGTTGACTACTATAGAGTAAATAGTAATTCCACCATTTGTGCTGCGGTACATTTGTTGCAGCCACGTTGACACCTGTGCATGATGTCAACTTCCCAGCTTGGCGGCAGTGCTGCTAAGAGCATGCTCGGGCTCCCTCAGGCTTTCACTCCAGGAGCGGTGAAAACTGATTCCAAGTTCACACTCACAAGTGTGATGTGGGTGGCAGGCGTGGACGTCCATCTTCAACTCCAAAATGGTGCCAGCCTCCTCCCACAACCATGGCAGCTGGTCCTGTTGCGCCTTGTGTCCTTGGGTTTCCACGATCTGCTCAGGGCTCCTGCCTGTGCTCTCTTGCCAGCCTTCTTCTGCTTTGTAAGGTAAATGGGATATGGCATCTTACCATTTTAAATATCTTTGATCCTGTGGCTTGCCATTTTGTAAAAGTTTTTGAAGTGTAAAAAATGAATATAGTCAAATATATCAGTCCTTTTCTGTATGATGTCCTTTATGGTTGGCCTTTTTGGGTCTTAATATTTTAAAACATGCCTTCTACCTGATCCAGAAACATTTGTTGAAGGGCTGGCTCACCTTCCACTATTAATTTGTAATAGTAACACAGGAAGACACACACACACACAAATGTATGTATGTATTTCTGAGTTCTGTATTCTACTTTGGTTCATTTGTTCATTCATTGATTTACCAAATAAACATTGGATACCAGGAATGTACCAGATGCCATTCTTAGTAGTGGGATATATTAGTAAATAGAAATGGCAAATGTCGTCTGCGTTTGTTAAAATTTGAGGGCTGGCGTGGGTGGTTGGTAGAAAAATGAAGTTAGGAAGACACTATATAGCCTATCGCCTGGCAAGAAATGAATGTGGCAATGAGCACCGAGTAAGGAGGATAGGAGTGAGGTGCTGGGTGCATTGGGGACAGGGGTTGCCACTTACATAGTGGAGGTCGGGGTCTTTGAAGGACGTTTCTGACAACAGCATCCCAGCCCCAATCTGGGAGCTGGACTGACATCATCCAGGAAAAGCCAGGGGAGCCTGGTGGCTGGAACAGTGAGCCAGGGGGTGAGTGGCAGGAGACAAGAGGAGGAGGAGCGTGGAGCCATGCAGTGTATGGACTTGGAGGCTGTTGTCAGGACACTCATTTTTACTTTTACTTTGAGAAGAGTGGAAGCCAGTAAGTCGTTGAAACAGAGGAGTGACATCATTCGGCCTGAGCTTGTAAGGTGTGGAGCCCTGTGGCGCTGAGGGTGGAAGCCAGGAGGCCCGGAGCTGGTGGTGCAGCAGTGAGGGCAGAGACGGTGCTTGAACTATCTTTGTCTGTACATCACAAATACATTTCCTGTCAATCCATTGGCAGTTTACGAATCACTTTCGGTTGGATGTGAGCGTGCGTTCTAACTGGCTTTGCTGCTTGCCTCCGGAGCGCGAGGAGCCGCAGTTTTGTTTCATTCTCCCCTTTGGGTTCCCTCCTGCCACCATTCGGACCTCTTTCCTCTCCCTGCTCCACCTGCAGCACCGCTCAGCCCTGCTGTGGTCTCCAGTGAGGGCTGATGGTGAAGGCAGGAAGCCCCTACTCCGAGGCGGTTGTGCGATTTTTGTCCTTTTGGTCACTAAGCCATGATCTGTCCGGCACGGCTCCTTTCTCTGTTGGTGCTGGCTTGGGTCCTCCCTGCTGCTGCTCGAAGGCCCTGACCCTCAGTGGGGGCCAGAGGTGCTTCTTCGCTCTTCCTGTCAATAGGTGACAGCAAGCCGCTCCAGCCCCTCGTCTCACACCCGGAGTATGAGACCTGCTGTGGGAGGCCGGAGGGCTGGGCCCTTTCGCTTCCACCAGCGAGTCCCCAGGCTGCCGCCTCGTACTTTCTTGGCAAACTAGAGGTTTAGGTTCACTTTCAGCATTCTGCTACTTCTCTGTTTCTTATACTTGGAAATGTTTATTTTACTTTTGACTGGTTATATTTTCTTTTTGTTTTTTTATTCCATATTTCCCAGATGTATTTTACAAAGAGGAAGCAGTTCATAAGGGCATGAAGTCACTACAACATCTTGGTCAAAAGTTCAGAGAGAAACTTTACCCTACATATTGGCCAAACTTCTGACCTGTTTTTAATTATAAATTTTACTTACTAGATTTTAAAAAAATGAATAAATATATAATGTTTGATTTTTAACTGATTGGAGATAGCAATTACACTTTTATTTTTTTTACCCTCTGTACCATGTGCTTTAATTTATTGGATGAGTAATTTTGTTCCTAAGAAAAGAAAATAGGGAAACAACCTATGTCCATGGCAGATGAATGGATAAAGAAATTATGGTATGTGTATATAATGGAATACTATTCAGCCATAAAGAAGAAGATAATCCAGCTCTGGCTGGAGTGGCTCAGTGGATTGAGCACCAGCCAACGAACCAAAGGGTCATTGGTTCAATTCCCACTCAGGGCACCTGCCTGGGTTGCGGGCTGAGTCCCCAGTAGGGGGCGCACGAGAGGCAACCACACATTTGATCCTTCTCTCCCTCTCTTTCTCCCTCTCTTCCTCTCTCTCTAAAAATAAATAAATAAAATCTTTAAAAAAAAAGAAGAAGAAGAAGGTAATCCGGCCATTTGTGATGTGTGCGGGCTTAGAGGGTATTAGATAAGTGAAGTAAGTGATTCAGAGAAAGACAAATACAATATTATCTCACTTAGATATGGAATCTAAGACAAACTCTTGCAGAGGTTAGATTGTGGTTGTTTTGATGTTAAATTTCACCAGAGAGTAGTGAGATTTCAGGCTTCAGAAATTCAACACAGGTAGTCTGGTGATGTTATGTATAATTTAATTTTGGAAGTTCCTTAAATATCCAGGTAGGTGATAGCGTAGAAAAAAACAGATACTTCCACTGAAAAGCATTAATTTTTTGGTCAGTACTTCTCTGGTCAGTGAGCATTCACACTCTTGCTGTGTCTAGCATGGTGCAGTGGGGTGAAGGAGTAAAGCGGAACACACGGGAGTAGTCCTTATGTCCTGAGGTACGATGGTGTGTCAGAGAGAATGAAGTCAGGAGCCATCAATAACCCTTGGCATTAATTATGTAATCGTTGTAGCAAAACTATTAGGAACACCCACCATCTAATTTTCTGGCATTTCGGTATTGAGACAAGTGACTTTTAAAATCTTCACCTGAGGTTATGTTTATTGATTTTAGAGGAGGGAAGGGGGAGAAAGAGGCTGGGGGAGGGGGAAGGGAGAGGGGGAGTGAGAGAGAAAGAGAATCCTGTATGCCCCCTGACCCAGGATCAAACCCACAGTCTAGCTCTGTGCCCTGACCGGGAATCAAACCCGCAACCTTTTCGTAAGCAGGACAGTGCTCCAACCAACTGAGCCACCGGCCAGGGCAGGGCAAGTGACTTTTAGTGCAGAATCTGTAGCAAACAAACATGAATGTGTAATACTCTCAGGAAAGTCAAATTTGAAAAGTAGCAGGTTCGATTAGAAGATCCTAAAATACATAATTTTGTTTTTTCCATGAAAATGTTTTCAGGTAATTAAATGCTACAAAGTTAGCCACTTGCTAATTTAGTCAGGTTTTCTAAGAACTTTCTTGTTTAAATTGGACCTCAAGGTTTCATATAACTTTCCAATATTTTCAGAAGCAGTTTAGCATAATAAAAGAAGAGGAACTCTGAAACATCAAATTCTGTCCCCACTTCTGCCACGTACTTACTGCTTGTGTCACTGTGCAGGCTGCTGTCCTTTAACACGCACTGTGCACACATCTGGTGTGGGAGATGAGGCCTTGCTTCCTGCTCACTGGTCCTCTACCATCAGAAAGCCGAGCTGCTTTAACATGGCTAAGAAAGTTCATTCGTTTTCAGACCTGTATCTTGGTGTCCGATCTGGAGTGTTTAGTACTTGAGAATTTTGGTTTGTGACCAACCTCTAGAAACGAAGCAGCTTGGATTACTATAGCGCCATCCAGTCGATGGGAACCAGGAGTCTTGATTGCTGGTGTGCTGGAGGTTTATGAATGAAGTTTCTGTAAACAGTCACGTGCACACTGTTGTGTAGCTGAAAGTTTCACTTCACTTACCGTATTTTTCACACCATAAGACGCACCTAGGTTTTAGAGAGGAAAATGGGGAAAAAATTTTTTGAAGCAAAAAATTTGGTAAAATATTTAATAACATAAATAACATTCAGACTATAATTCAGCTACATTCAGACTATAAGACACACCACCCTTTTCCTCCCAAATTTGGGGGGAAAAGTGCATTTTATAGTCTGAGAAATACGGTAGGTCAATGCCTAGAAGCAGGGTCGCTGGGCCATGGGGTAGGTGTGCATTTAACTTTTTAAGGAACTGCCAAACTCTTCCAAACTGGCTATTTGGACATGGCTGTGTCATTGCGCCACATCAGTAACAGCCCTTGGTATTTTCAGGGTTTTCATTTACTTCAGCAATCCTAATAGGTGCCTAGTGGTATCTTCCTGTGGTTTTAATTTGCATTTCCCTAATGAGTTAATTACATGGTGAGAGAAGGGAAGCAATACCAGGCAGAGGAAACTAAATGAAAAGGCTCTTGTATAATTGTATCTAATAAAAGTCATTGAAAGAAGGCCACTGTGGCTGGAGGGACATTTTGAGAAGGGTGTCTATCTGGCGGCAGTGGGCACTCTGTAGTGCGGCGAGGTATGTGGCTATTACCCTGGCCCCGGTGACAGAGGTGAGGGTAGTTTGGACGAGGGCAGCGGAGTGCAACCAGCAGACCGCAAGAATGTTTAAGACATGCAACACCGGACTGTGAAGTCAGGAGCACTGGTCCCCTTCTCTCAGGCTGTCAGATGAAAAAAATGACAGTAGCCAACACAACAGTAGCCATTCCAGTGTGAATGAATCAAATTTATACCTGTTATTTTGTCACCTTGGCAAAAACTTTTTTTTTGGTGTGCCACGAGATGAAAGAGGTCGAAGTCGCTGGCCTGAGGTGATGTGTTACAGGCCGAGATGGGTCTGAGAGACTTTTATGAAGAAATGTTGGTAGGACACGCTGCTAAAGCGGATCTCGGGTGCCGTGGGACCGAACGGTGGAGAGGAGAGGGGTGGACGGGCTGCCTGTGCCTTGCCACAGCAGACGGTGCGTGTCCTCTTCGGCGCTGCGGTCTGTTTCAGCGCCTGGCACGCAGGAAGTCAGTATTTGTTGAAAATGAACGAGCACTGTTTTCATTATGAAAATGTTATATTCAGCTGCAATATAAATTCTATGAGTAGTAAATATATTCAGTGGAATGATACCCAGTAATTTATTCTCTACACTGGAATTTGAAAATACATCTAATGAGACCTAGCCTGCAGTTGATCTTCGTACAGTCTCTCCAAATAAAATCTGTGACGAGCCAGTATACAGTGCAGTCATTTTGTAAGAGAGACGGTGATAAGACACTTATAACTTCTCTAGAATCTTGGCTATTTTTCTTCTTATTAAAGTGGTCCCCAAATTTGTTTCCCCCCTTTGCAAGACATTCTAGCTTTGTGACAAACAATTCAAGCTTTGTACCAATTCAGAAGGTTAGAGAAAATTGAAATACTGTTTCCTCGCATCCCTACCGTGCTTCCTGACCTGTGCTGAATTACTGAACACGCACACACATCACACACTTGATGCAGAAAATGTTATTGGCAGTGCCCACTATTTCAGATAAAAGTGAAGTGAGGTATTCCTCCTTACAGTACGGAATTGAAACCTATACGGTGCTTCTATGCTAAATCCTGAATTCACTTGTAAAGCATATTTGTAACTGGTAAGACTCCTGTGTGAATAATAAAGGTCTGCATCAGAGCCCACACCACTCACACTGCCCTGTGGATGTGCCTTCCAGGTGCGTTCTGCTCCCTCTACTAGGAATGAAGCCTCCCCAGCAAAGCCTCTATCTGCTTGTGGATTCTGTTGACGAAGGCTGCAATGTCACCGAAGGTGAACAGACGTCCACCAGCCTTTCCGGGACCGTGGCGGAGCTCTTAGCTGGTCACCATGAGTTCTTCCCGCCGTGGCTGTTGCTTCTCTGTTCCGCCCGGAAGCAGAGCAAGGCTGTTACTAAGATGTTTACTGGTAAGCACGATTCCTTCCTGCCGTCCTCAGATGGCTCTCGTCGATGAACTAGTCTGTGTGGTTCTTTCTTTGAGGAGGGTGTGCAGTGGAAAATCTGGTGGCTGCTTCTGGCAGCTGTTCTCAACAGTACTTTTTAAAAGTTGTATTGAAAATAAGCCATAGAATGTTTTAAGGTCCTTTAACGTTGCCTTTTTCAAGATTCTTTTCCTAACTTCCTTCGTAAATGTTGGGGGTGTTTCATGCCGTGGCAGCTGCAGTTTACCTGTGGGCGTGCGTTTATTGTGCAATTATGTCACCGCCCGCCTGTGGTGTTTCTTCTAACTGGACGGAGCATCTTAGGAGTAGTGAGTACGCTTCTCACACCATCAGTGGCAGTTAGCAAGATGGCTTTCTGGGTGTGGGAGGAGAGACAGAGTGTACAGCCTTTTAGGATACCTCTTGAAATATATTCTTTTAAAAACCCTTTCCTGATTTGTGAAAGAACAATGTAGGTAATGTATAAAAGTATATGATCAGGTTTTGCTTTCTGACTTAACTGTTTTACTTTGGTTACTAACACAATATACTTGTGGGTTACTCCTGTTTGACTATGTAAAGCATTGTGTGTGCTTTATGAAATAAAAGGAGAGTAACTGAGGACTACTCACAGGATTTACAGTGTAACTGGAGAGAAAATAGTTAAATTATTGGTTAAGTAGCCATGTCAGTTTTTAGTAGGTCTGTGCATTTTACAGTGTGGTAAAACCTAATTAATTTGTACACTTTTTCTTAATAATGAAATTGAATGTAAAAGTAGTAGTATGTTAGCTCTGGCCAGTGTGGCTCAGTTAGTTGGAGTGTCGTCCTGCAGACCAAAGGTTCAAGGGTTCGATTCTCAGTCAGGGCACATACTTAGGTTGCGGGTTCGAGCCCTGGTTGGGGTGTATACCATAATGCAACCAATTGATGTTTCTCTCTCTCTCTCACTTCCTCTGTCCCTTCTCTCTCTAAAAGCAATGAAAAAATGTCCTTGGGTGGGGATAAAAAGATAAAATATATGCTTTTGTTCCATCTATGAACATGGCTTATTTTTTCATTTATTCAGTTTTCTTAGATTTTTTCCATTCTTATATATGTCCTGCACATCTCTTCCTGCTTTTTGCTAATGTCTTAAGTTGAAACATGTGGGTTTTGAGTTGAGATCTATGCATTCAAACTTTTAATTGTCAGGTACATAACCCATAGGGCAGTAACATTAAGATTTTTACTATGTCTAAATCAGTTCCATCTACTCATATCTGAGCATTTACATTTTGTAAAGGGACTGTCTTTCCTCAGGTAGATACTACACTGACCAAGAGCATTTTTGTCAGCAGCGTCAGATTAATTTCCTGAAAAACCCCTTCGGCGCTGAGCAGTGTTTGACCACACGGAGGTGTCGTCATAGGCTGCCAGCTGCTGACACTCGATAGGGACTGAAAGAACAGCAGCCCGTCTGAAAGCATTTTGTGTATAAAAAAAATTAAGCCTCAAAGATTTTTGAAGATTTTTATACATATTTATTTTATCTGACGCAAAAGTAATACATGCTCTCTATATAGACAGTGTTTTAAGTGACAAGATACTCAAGTAAATAGCACATCATTCAGAGATGAAGTACTAATCACTCTCAAACACTCTGGATTGAATTCTGTGTGTGTTATCCCACCTAGTTGAGATCATGCTTTATGTCAATTCAATTCTGCGTTGTAAATTTAACATTTATAGATCTTTCAGTGTCACTGTATTGTCTTCTTAGTACCCATTTTAATGGCTACATAACTTATTAGTATATCAGTATGCCAGAATTCACTTAACTTTCCTATTCTTGGGCTTTCAAGCTTTCCCATACTCTCACCCCACAGAGTCTTTGGGACAATAAGTAATGCAGTGAGCATCGGTCTGTACATACTGGCCCAGGTCCTAGCGCTCTGTCACTCTGCTGTCTCCAGCATTGAGGAGTCACACATCCTGATAATGGTTTAAGTAAGAATACAAAAGTGGTCAAACATTTTAAATCATTTATCATGTAAATGATAAATGTAAGTCATGTAAATCATTTATCTTCCCCTAAAAATTCTGAGCATTTTTCAGCCATATAAAAATATTTTAGCCCTGACTGGTGTAGTGCAGTGGATTGAGCGCGGGCTGGGAACCAAGCGGTCCTGGTTCGATTCCCAGTCAGGGCACATACCTGGGTTGCAGGCCAGGTCCCCTGTGAGGGCCATGTGAGAGGCAGCCATACAGTGCTGTTTCTCTCCCTCTCTTTCTCCCTCCCTTCCCCTCTCTCTAAAAATAAATAAAAATAAAATCTTAAAAAAAAAAAAAGAGCCTGGCTGGTGTAGCTCAGTGGATTGAGCGCGGGCTGGGAACCAAGCGGTCCCAGTTCGATTCCCAGTCAGGGCACATGCCTGGGTTGCAGGCTGGGTCCCCAGTGGGGGCCATGTGAGAGGCAACCACACATTGCTGTTTCTCTCCCTCTCCTTCTCCCTCCCTTCCCCTCTGTCTGAAAATAAATAAATAAAATGTTTAAAAAAAAATATTTTAAAGTACTTTGATAGCAATGTATTAAATGGTGCCTGTTCATGAGAAAGGAATTACATTTAAAATGGTCAGAAGTTGCACTGCAAAAAAGCAAGTATTTTCAGCAGCTTTAACTCAAGATATTCAAATTGTTGACTAATAAATATTCTTAGTTTTATATTAAGGAACAGATGACTATCATTAATGATGAATACTAATTGATTCCTTCTAAATTCATATTACTAAGCATATTAGATTGGAAACACTTTGTTTTTTTAATTGCAACCATTTCATGTCTGTACTTCCTGAAATTTTCTATTTTCTTTTAGAATCAGTCCTGTGGCCCTGCCCACCAGCCCTCACCCCGCTGTCAGCACTTGCGTTCTCTTCCAAACTCCCCCTGCCCATTCCCTCCCATCTTAATTAGCAAACTGCTAAGTCAAAACAGTCCGAATCCTGGGTCTCTGGTTTCCCAGCCCTGCTGCTTTGGGCAACTACACTGACCTTTTTGAGCTTTAGCTTCTTCATTTTTAAAGTAGAGAAACTTACCTCACAGGCATGACATAAAAAGGAGTGAGGTATGATAAGTACTTGAAGTGCTGCTTTAAAACTATTGACTGAATAATTGATCTCTTTTGTTTCTTGGGAACTAAAGAAGAAACAGTTCAGCCTGTGGAGGTTTTGCCTCGATCCTGTCTTAATTATCTCAGGTTTCAGTCATGATATCTTAGTTAAGTAGGTTTAAATTAATAGATATTTATTCATAATAGGTACTATAACCTTTCATATAAATAAATCAGTCAATATCTACAGGATCATTTGGGAAACTTTGAAACACTGTAATATGTTAGATAGTTACTATTTTTAAAAATGTTTTTTATTAACATTTCAGGTATTTTCCAACTTAAATTGTTTTATGACTTTATAAATCCAAGAGCAAATGAACACACAGAAAAAGGTTTTGAGGCAAGTTATTGCACCTTATGTCATTGGTAAATGTAGAGTGATATACATTTCTATGAATGTTTTAAACTCTCCTTTGATTAAGAATGTTGTTTTTAATCACTAAAATGTATCTTTTGAAATTAATTCTATTGAAAATAATCTGTTACCTGCTTAATTAATAGTCAGTTGTATGTATATATATATTTACAGATTCCACTTTTGTATAGATTTACAGCTATACAAATTTGTTATTTCTTTATATGTCATTCTAGTAGGTTATGTTTTCAATAAATTTACCTATTTCATGTACGTACTTCAAGCTTAGTATCACAAAACTGAATTTATCAGCTTTCTCTCCAGACCTATTATCCTTCAGGGATCTTTTTCCATCCTGTTCCATCAAGCCAGAGGTTGATGTCAGCTTCGACCCCTCCTCTCCCTCCCTCTCCAGACTTGGCCCGCTCTGTGCACTCTAGCTCTCACTGATAATCCCCAAACCCGCATTTTACTTTCTCTGTGCTGCTGCGGTGGGCCAGGCCCTGAGCGAGTCTGACCCAGACTGGCTCACAGGCTCTTCAGAGAAGTCCTGCCCACGGTGTGGCCCAGCTCTTCAGTGGCGTTCGGCCTGGCGTTCACAGTGTGCATCTGGTCACACGCTCCACACTGACAGGTCACCACAAGATAAAAGTCTCATCATCTCACAGAGAACCCGACGTACAGCAGGGGGTGTACAGGGTCCGGCCGAAGTAAGGCCTGCTCGAGTGTGGTGGGTAGGGTAGTCATATGGGTGTAATTTATAGTCTTAATTTGAACATTTCACCTAAAATGTCTTATGGTATGTTGGAGTGTGATATTGTTATGTTACAGAATTACATGCCTGTGATTTTGTAATAAAAAGGGGCGCTATTTGTGCCGACTCTAGGTATATGTGTATTTGTTTTACTGAGTTGGGTAAGAGAATTTCACTCAGTATTAATCGACCATTACTAATCTTTGCTGACTTTCTTGAGTTATGTCTCTTAAGGGAGTTCATTCACTCAGTAGTTTCTTCTTCTGTAAGATGAAAACACACCTGCCTAATAAATTCATACCTATAAATCAGGACTCCTCCTCCCTTTAGGAAATGAAATTACAGTTCCCTTTAAAGAACTTAAAAGTAAGTTTCAAATAGCTTTAACTAGTATGCTTTCATGTTAGTTTGAATTATATTAAGTTGCTTTATTTTTGCAATGCTGAAGTTTTGTTAGCATAATTTGACCAAGTTGCATCTTAAGGTTCAGGCTATTTTTTGACAGTCTGACATTTAATTATTTTAATTTGATAACATGCAAAATAATGTTATTCAAAGGCTGTGACAGGTGATATTCTAATTAGATATGAATATTCAGTCCCCTAATTAAAGCTAGTATACGCTTAGTTATGGAGCTGGAAATATATCATTTTTTCATATGAAAAATATCAGCTGTAAAAACAAACAAATCTTATCTGTTGTGTTTCCTGCAGCTTTTTTTTTCTAACCATTTGAGAGTTCAGAGAATGTTAAGGTGCGTGTTTGGGTGCGTGAGTAGGGCTGTCCAATGCTTACCCCTGCGTTTGAGTGCAGTGCAGAGCCACCCAAGTGAGCTCCGTTTGTAGGCTGGAAAATGAAATCGTTTATCTGCCATCACCATGTTGTTATAGAAGGAAAATAAAACTGATTTATATACTAACAAGTATCAATTTATTAGTATTAGTTGATTTATTGTTGGCTTTTTTGCTTATTAGCTGATTACATATTGAAGACATTCTGAGTGTATGACTTCTGTCATCGTTTTCAGAGGATGACATCTACTTTTTGTTTCCTTAGGTTTTCGAAAAATAAGTCTAGATGACCTTCGGAAGGCATATATCGTTAAGGACGTTCAACAGTACATTCTCCATCGTTTGGATCAAGAAGAAGCTTTGCGACAACACCTCACAAAAGAAACCGCAGAGATGTTAAATCAACTGCACATTAAGAGCAGTGGGTGCTTTCTTTATCTAGAACGAGTTCTAGATGGAGTTGTAGAAAATTTCATTATGTTACGAGAGATCCGTGACATCCCAGGAACTCTAAACGGTCTATATCTCTGGCTGTGTCAAAGACTTTTTGTGAGAAAGCAGTTTGCAAAGGTTCAGCCTATTCTGAATGTGATTCTTGCAGCCTGCCGACCTTTGACCATAACGGAATTATATCATGCAGTGTGGACCAAAAATATGTCATTGACCTTGGAAGACTTTCAACGCAAGTTAGACGTCCTCTCCAAACTTCTTGTTGATGGACTAGGAAACACTAAAATACTGTTTCACTATAGTTTTGCAGAGTGGCTTCTGGACGTGAAACACTGCACTCAGAAGTATTTATGTAATGCTGCAGAAGGACACCGAATGTTGGCTATGAGTTATACCTGTCAAGCCAAGAATTTAACACCACTGGAAGCGCAAGAATTTGCATTGCACTTAATTAATTCAAACTTACAGTTGGAGACAGCTGAGTTAGCTCTGTGGATGATATGGAATGGCACACCTGTCAGAGACTCCCTGTCGACACTGATACCCAAGGAGCAAGAAGTGCTGCAGCTGCTGGTTAAAGCCGGCGCTCACGTGAGCAGCGAGGATGACCGCGCCTCATGCATAGTCCGTCAGGCCTTAGAAAGAGAGGACTCCATTCGGACCTTACTAGATAATGGAGCTTCAGTGAATCAGTGTGACTCCAACGGGAGAACGTTACTAGCTAATGCTGCATACAGTGGCAATCTTGACGTGGTGAACTTGCTGGTCTCCAGGGGAGCAGATTTAGAGATCGAAGATGCTCACGGACATACACCACTCACCCTAGCTGCTAGGCAAGGACACACCAAGGTGGTGAATTGTCTGATTGGGTGTGGTGCAAACATTAACCACACTGACCAGGATGGCTGGACAGCCTTAAGGTCTGCTGCCTGGGGCGGTCACACTGAGGTGGTCTCTGCGCTACTTTATGCCGGCGTCAAAGTGGATTGTGCAGACGCCGACAGCCGGACAGCTTTGAGGGCAGCAGCTTGGGGCGGACATGAGGACATTGTACTGAATCTACTGCAGCACGGTGCCGAAGTCAACAAAGCAGATAACGAGGGCAGGACCGCTCTGATCGCAGCAGCGTACATGGGACACAGAGAGATCGTGGAGCACCTGCTGGACCACGGGGCGGAAGTGAACCACGAGGACGTTGATGGCAGGACTGCGCTCTCTGTCGCCGCGCTGTGTGTGCCTGCCAGTAAGGGGCACGCGTCAGTCGTGAGCCTTCTGATCGACCGAGGTGCTGAAGTAGATCACTGCGACAAGGATGGCATGACTCCACTGCTGGTGGCCGCCTATGAAGGACACGTCGACGTGGTTGACTTGCTTCTGGAGGGGGGTGCCGATGTGGACCACACAGACAACAATGGTCGTACACCCCTCTTAGCCGCAGCTTCCATGGGCCATGCCTCGGTTGTGAACACACTCTTGTTTTGGGGTGCAGCCGTGGACAGCATCGACAGCGAAGGTAGGACAGTCCTCAGCATAGCCTCAGCCCAGGGGAATGTGGAGGTGGTACGGACTCTGCTGGATAGAGGGTTAGATGAAAACCACAGAGATGACGCTGGGTGGACACCTTTGCACATGGCAGCTTTCGAAGGTCACAGATTAATATGTGAAGCACTTATCGAACAAGGTGCTCGAACAAATGAGATTGATAATGATGGACGAATACCTTTCATATTAGCTGCACAAGAGGGTCACTATGACTGTGTTCAGATGTTGTTAGAGAATAAGTCCAACATTGATCAGAGAGGTTACGATGGCAGAAACGCACTGCGGGTTGCCGCCTTAGAAGGACACAGGGACATTGTTGAATTGCTCTTTAGCCATGGAGCTGATGTTAACTACAAAGATGCTGATGGTAGGCCTACCCTTTATATTTTGGCCTTAGAAAACCAACTTACAATGGCTGAGTATTTTTTAGAAAACGGTGCAAATGTAGAAACAAGCGATGCCGAAGGAAGGACGGCACTTCACGTTTCCTGCTGGCAAGGCCACCTGGAGATGGTGCAGGTGCTGATCACCTACCATGCGGACGTCAACGCTGCAGACAACGAAAAGCGGTCTGCTTTGCAGTCCGCAGCCTGGCAGGGCCACGTGAAAGTGGTGCAGCTGCTGATTGAGCACAGTGCTGTGGTGGACCACACTTGTAACCAGGGTGCCACTGCACTCTGCATCGCGGCCCAGGAAGGGCACATTGATGTCGTGCAGGTTCTCCTAGAGCATGGTGCTGACCCAAACCATGCAGATCAGTTTGGACGCACTGCTATGCGTGTTGCAGCCAAAAATGGACACTCTCAGATAATTAAATTATTAGAAAAATATGGTGCATCTAGTCTGAATGGCTGTTCCCCATCTCCTGTTCACACAATGGAGCAAAAGCCTCTACAATCGGTGTCTTCAAAAATGCAGTCGTTAACAATTAAATCAAACAGCTCTGGCAGTACCGGTGGAGGGGACGTGCAGCCGGCACTGCGGGGTTTACCGAATGGGCCAGCGCATGCTTTCAGTTCTCCTTCAGAATCTCCAGATTCTACAGTCGATCGGCAGAAGTCGTCATTGTCAAATAATTCCCTGAAAAGTTCAAAAAACTCCTCTTTGAGAACGACTTCGTCTACAGCAACAGCTCAAACTGTGCCAATCGACAGCTTCCATAGTTTGTCATTTACTGAACAGATTCAGCAGCACTCACTGCCCCGAAGTAGAAGTCGACAGTCAATCGTGTCCCCATCTTCCACGACACAGTCCCTGGGACAGAGCCACCATTCCCCAAGTAGTGAATTTGAGTGGAGTCAAGTAAAGCCCAGTTTGAAATCAACTAAAACAAGTAAAGGGGGGAAATCAGAAAATTCCAGCAAATCTGGGTCAGCTGGGAAAAAAGCTAAACAAAATAATTCTTCACAGCCAAAGGTCTTAGAATATGAAATGACTCAGTTTGACGCAAGAGGGCCCGCGGCCAAATCCGGGCCCAGTGCACCCCCGAAGCAAACGCCAGCAGAACCTCAGGGCAAAATTACGATGCCATCCGCTCAGCAGGAGATTGGTCGATCTCAGCAGCCATTTCTCATTCACCAACAAAGTGGGGAACAGAAGAAGAGAAATGGAATAATGACAAATCCAAATTACCACCTCCAGAGCAACCAGGTGTTTCTTGGCAGGGTTTCAGTCCCACGAACAATACAAGACAGAGGGCATCAGGAAGTGCTGGAAGGGTACCCTTCGTCAGAGACGGAATTAAGCCTTAAACAAGCCCTGAAGCTTCAGATCGATGGTTCTGACCCTAGCTTCAACTATAAAAAGGAAACGCCATTATAACAGGTAACATTTGTTCAACAGAAGGAGTAAAATGCCCGAAGTTGAGTTCCCTCTTAGGAGTTTGACCTCTTCCACCTCGAGTACTTCCTTTTCCCCTATTCTGCTTTTGTTGTCCAAAGTACTGATCATTTCACATACTTTATATGTTTTATTTATTACGTTTATTATTTTCCCCCTTCCAACTTAAATGGAATCTTCGTGAGGGTAGGGAATTGTATCTGTTTTGTTCACTCCATGTACTTGGGATACTGCTTGGACCTACAGTAGTTTCTCAGTAAAAATGTGTTGAATGAATGAATTAATATACTATTTATGGGTCTCAGATTAAGAATTCCTTCTATACAGTCATTTTCCCTCTTAAAAGTTCTTTGATGTTGACAGAGGGAGCAGTTATTTCTGTAATATTTCTTGGTTTGAATAAAATAGTGTATGCAGTGCTGAGCAGATGATAGTACACGTTAATTTCCTAACTTTTCACCCTAGAAGTCAAAGATTTAATCAGCAAAAGGTAATTTTCTTGTACGACAGATTCTTAAGACTCTTCTAAATAAACTTTGCCCCCACCAAGCATAGTGTGGAAAGGTGATGAACGGTTGTATTGGCAAGAGAGTTTTTAGGGGCCATTATATTTAGACATAAGAGTTAAATGTTAAAACCTTAAAAATAAAGTCATATTTATTAACTAGCACCTCAGTGGATGTTTTATTAATTATATAGGGGAAGTTATTGGGAAAACAGATACAGAATTTTGCATTATCTATACTTTTTTTAGAAGCACATTTCTGATACTGGTGATAAATATTCCATTATGAATCTTTCCTGACTTTTACAAGTGTGTTTATCCCACTTTGCTTAATCATTTTTATCCTCTAACAAAACTGTGCTCTTTCCTTCTAGCAAACGGAAAGCTCTTTCTTAATGCTTCTTTTGTCTTTGGAGATATATTTTAGGTGATGCATTAGCATAAATAACTTCCTATACCTTTTCTAACGGATGCCCTTCAGTGTGACCAAATCCCATTCAAAAATAATATGTAGGAAGTAGTTAGTTCATTCTCCAATGTGATTTATTTTAAAAATATTTTGTTCTATGCTACCACTCCCCAACTCATGATATCTTCTGTAAAGGCAGAGTAAAACTATGTATACTAAACAGCAGAATACTTGAATTAGGGTAGCATTTTATGGAATTTTAAAAGTGACATAAGTTAAATAATGAATCTCTAATGTCTACTTTGTGCTTTACACAGTAAGTATATATATTCTTATATATAGTCCTAAAACTATATGTAGTTATACAGTAAGTACAATGTAGAAATTCATATGTATATTTTTAACTTCTGCATTAGTTCCCTATCCTGTGAAACGGAAGACACGGTGATTGGGGCGGGTCCTCAGCTGCTGGATGAGGACACAGCACCTGCTGTCTGCTAGAAGGAAACGGGGAGTGTGCGACCCACAGGGAGCGTGGCCCCTTGAGTGCTGTCCTGTGCCTGACTAGTGAGGCTGCCTTCTCGGCGTGACCCTCTTGTGCTCCAGAAACTTCGTTTCGTGTGCTTTGTATCCACTCCACAAGAATAAGCACTTTTTTAAATGCAGATATATACTGCAGTTCCCTGACGAAAGCTGAGCAAACTTTTAAGTACTTTAAGTTAAGATTTGATAAATGTGCATGTGCCATGATCAAATATATATGAAAAGGCAGTGTTCCTTGTATTTATTTTTTCTTTTTGTGGCAAACGAATCTTAAGCCTACTGTTTCAGACACATCCGTATTGCTGTACTGTATGGCTTGTTTCTTGTATCTTTAAAAATGTCACTCAATAAAATAAATTGTGCAACTACTTAATACTTGCTACACCTTCAGCATCGGTTAAAATGAGTTTCTATTTAATGCCACACTAAGGTGAAGAAAATGGTTTCTTCAAGGATTTAAAAATAATTTCTAGTCTTTTAGGGAGCTGCTCTAAGTAGTTGAAATTTGGATTTCCCAGTAGAATCCTCCTAATCTCTAACAGTGTCAAAAAGGAAAAAAAAAAAGACTAGGCAGAACAAAGTTCTGTTTCATTCACTGGGGTGTGAGTTCGCCTTCCACTCACTTGTCATTCCACCTCCAAGAAGACGGACGATCGCTCCCAAGGCCGGGAACTTCCCAGGACAGAGCCAGGCCTCGGGTCCAGCTGTCTCTGAGGGTGGAGTGCTCCCCGAACAATTCATTGACTGCCCTCATCTCTTCCATCAACTTGAGCACACTATAATTGACCAGTGTGAGTTTTAAAGCTGGCTTCTCTCTCTGTAGTTTCTATTTTGCAAGTCACTGCATGCCGAAAATATGTCCCCACTCAAAATCAATCGGGTCAATTCCAGTGGTTAGTGGGATGAACGTTCTTGATGAGTGTGGTAAGCGCTGTCCTTCACAATGACACCACTAACCTGTCAGCCATAGCACATGTGTATTTTTTTGGTATTTGATAAACAATAAGCTTTGTCCACATACTCTTTCCTGTTTTCTTCCTTGGATAACTGCCTTTGGGATGACTGCCAGGGTCGAGGGTGAGGTCCGTGACCATGGAAAACCAAGCCGACTGGCACCAATGAGCATGCGGAGCCAGCTTCGGTGGCGTGCACATGTCTGGAAAGGTTTGAATGTATTTAAAAGCCAAGGGGGTGTGTTTGATCTTTCCAGGAGCCCTGAAAATGTTACAAAATACAGAAATTCTTTTATTTCCCTATACTGTTAGTATGAAGGAGGAATGAGGAAAGAGAATTTGGAGATTGAGCACAAAACCATTCTTACGAGGAGAAGAGAATATGTAGAAAATGTCGTAGGTAACCGAGGTCAGTAATGTCATCTTGCATGAAGGATCTGCAGGTGATGCCGAGACAGAGACAGAAGCCTGCACTTGGTCATGGTCATTGTTTCACTTGGATCTTCTGTAAGGCTTTTTGTTTAGCATTTGTTGTTTAGAGTCAACAAAACTCATTTTGTTTATGTCACCAAGTCATAGTCAGGAGTAGGAGATGCAGTAATAAGTTCAGTCGCTGTCACGGTGACATGGCAATATGGAGAACTCGAATGTGAATGTTTCAAGTGTTGAATTTTTGTCCCTATGGGACATTTATTAATACACTTAATAGGACTCTTGCAAAGTAGCCTTAAAAGTGTTAATGATTCTTTTAATAAATATGAACACATACTGTTATGAGAACCAATCTTGCTCATATCTCAGATACAGTACATTTACATTACTGTAGAAGATGAAGCTCTAATTTCTTACTAGGTGTATTTTTTTTAGAGAACCCTGAAAGCTGCCAGTTTTTCTATTAACCTTGAATTATTGGAATTGTATTTATTTAATTTTATTGTGGTTTTTTTTTTTTTTTTTTTTTTTTTTACAAAAATGCACCTTGTGGCCAAAGGGCAAAGATATGACTCATTACAGAAGGGATTTATGTTTTTCCAAAAGCTACATGTTTTCGTATTCATATGATCAAGACTTGAAACAGTTGGTAGGAAGAGAACCTGCTGGAAAAATAAGACTTTCAAAAGTAAGTATTCCTCTGAATGTTTTTATATATTACGTTTTGGAATAGAACAAAAAATGGCTTTTAGTTAGGCTAAGGATGATAGGGAACCGAGATGCCCTACTTTGCCGATTTCTTTCTGTGGTGGATTTAATACCATGATTGGAAATGGCTTTTAATCCATTGAGGAGAGTAAAAATAGCCCTCCAAATATAACTCCTAAAAAAACTATTTTGAAAATTAAACTGGTAAAATTTTGTAAATCACCTGATGCCACTACATGCCTATGATGCCATGTGCTTTTAACATGTCTGTAATATTCCATCTCTGTCTGTCCCTAAAAGTCATGAGTTGACAAACCAGGCGCAATATGAAATACAGTGATGAAGAATAAAAATCTGAGTGCCTGTAGGAAAGGTCTGCCCGGAGCTCAGTGTGTACTGCGTAGTGCAGCTGTGTCCTCTGTCTCACCCTCACCCCACCCCTACGAGAATCTTCGCCAAAAAGAATTCCTTCTTAAAAAGCAGGAGTACATACTTTTCTCAACATTGTCTGGCTATGCAAATGTTTGTTTTGCTTCGTGTCCTCCATTTATTTACATGTCTCAGCAAATGTAGACGCCAACAAATACTTCCTTTTTTACTTTTCCATTGGTTTGGGGTATGTAAATAGCCTAAAATGTACATTGAACTTCACATTGTAAAAGTTTTATTTTATTCCTTGTATTATATTAAGCAAAAATTCCTATGTATATGAAAGTGCATAATAAATATATTTGCTTTACAGAGGGTACCTTGTTTTAATTTTATTCTTGAACCAACAGAACTTGCATGCCGTGCTTATAGTAAAACAACTAACAGTTTTTACATATTAACTTATTTTAAATAAGTACCGAGCAAATGACTTTGGAACCATTTTACAAAAAAAAAAAAAAGAGAGAGAGATAACTTTCCAAAGGGAGGCAGAAGAAAGATCTAGCCTCTAACTCTTCCCAAAGCTCCTTTCTGAGTCTGTGTTTCCTGACTGACAGAGTGCGCTGTGCCTCGCCATGGCAGGTGCCGTGCCTTTGAAACCGTGGTAGCACCATAGACTGTGCGAGGATGCTCCCCGACCGTCAGAGTACTGTGGCCATCTAGCCTTTGATATTTTGGAGTTTTGTTGCAAATATGGTCATTCATATTTCAAATAAATTTCTATGTACTGTTCACTCAGTAAACTTGAGTCACTTCATATGTATATGTTTTTTATTACTACTCTAAAGAGAGGTTTCTAGAAAGGTCATTGCAATATTTTCTGTTAGGTAATGTTATAATTACAGGGTTCTACAGTAATTACCTTATATTCTTTATAAATCTGTTGCATTAATAGAAACCTTATTCTAAAAGTTTTTAATAATGTTTAAACACAAATGGGTGATTTACAAAGAAGAATTTTAAAACAGGCTGGTTGACTAAATAAACATGGTAGTCAGAGGAGTATGCTGTGAGAACTTGGCAATGATTAATGTTTTCACTCCTTTGCCCTAGTGGTTGGAAGGATTCCAACTAATAGCAGTGAGATACACACTGAAGGCTTAGATTCCTGAATTTCTGGGACAATTTCAGTCATTATGCAAATATATGCACTAATCTTATTTTTAAGAAAAGGCCTCTGCTTGGCCTATCTTACTATTAAGTAAAATTTAAATTATCCAAATTAAAATGGAGTCATTTGAAATTTCCTGCGTGTTTAGGTTTCTACCTTTTTTTTTTTAGTTTTATTTTCAATGACAATTTGCACTCAGTATTACTTTGAATTAGTAGCAAGTGGACAGCACAGTGGTTAGACACTCATGTTTTACAAAGTGATTTGCCTGATGTTTCGGGTACACACCTGACACCATTCATACTTATTACAGTGTTACCGACTGTCTTTCCCATGCTGCACTGTACATTCCTGTGACTGTTTCTGTGACTAAACCGGTAGCTTTGTACTTCTCAGTCCCTTCACCTTTTTCACCCAACCCTGTAGCCCCCTCCCCCCTGGGAACCATCACTCTGTTCTCTGTATCTATGAATCAATTTCCATTCCGTTTGCTCCTTTATTCTGCTCTTTAGATTCCACATATAAGGGGAATCATATGGCATTTGTCTTTCTCTGTCTGACTTATTTCACTTAGCACAATGACCTCTAGGTTCCAAAGGGAAAGATTTCATTCTTTTTATGGCCGAGTAGTATTCCATTGTATACATGGACCACAGCTTTTATCCGCTTGTCTGTTGATGGACACTTGTACAACTCAACACCAAAAAAAAAAAAAAGTAAAAAGTAGGCAGAGGACATACAGAGAGCCAGTAGACATGAAAACATGCTCCAGCTCACCAGTCGTCAGAGAAATGCAAATGAAAGCACAATGAGTCTTACCTGTCAGAATGGCCATCATCAATGAATCAGCAAGTGGTGGAGAGGATGTGGAGACGGGAACCCTCGTGCACTGTTGGTGGGAGTGCAGACTGGTGCAGCCGCTGGTGTGGAAAACAGGATGGAGGGTCCTCAAAAAATTAAAATGGAACAGCTTTATGGCCTAGCAATTTCACTTCTGGCTATACATCCAAAGAAATGCAAAACAATAATTCATTGCAGTATTATTTATAATAGCCAAGACAGTTTCTACTCTTAAATACACATTATCTTCACCACACTGGGAAAATTCAGCTAAGTTCTGTGAACATTTTTTTAAAAATACATATTTGTAACATTTAGAATAAGCCCCTGATGTATTTACAGCTTTGACTTATTCTTGGTCTCCACATGTGAAAACATACAAGGGAATGTCCCCAAAGAACCAATGCTACACTTTTTTTTTTTTTTTTTTAAAGATTTTATTTATTTTCAGAGAGAGGAGAAGGGAGAGAGAAAGAGCAATGTATGGTTGCCTCTCACATGGCCCTCACTGGGGACCTGGCCCGCAACCCAGGCATGTGCCCCGACTGGGAATCAAACCGGGACCCTCTGGTTCCCAGCCCGCGCTCAATCCACTGAGCTACACCAGCCGGGCCAATGCTACACTTTTAACGAGTGTCTGGTACGCCCACTTTGTTTATGACCTTATGGTGAACTCGAACACATATGCAGGAAAACACAGAAATCCTAAGCTACTGTCCAGAAAATTTTTATAAATTGAACATACCTGTTTACCCATAACCCTGATCTGGACACAGGCCATAACCACAGGCAGAAACCTCCCTTGCCCCTCCCAGGTACTACCCCCAACAACGAGAACCCCTGTTCTGGCGTTCATCACCATAGATTAGCACTGACTATTTTAAACTTCATATGAATGGAATCAAGCAACATGTCCCGTCCCTTTTGTGCTGGCTTCTTTACCTTAAGTTTGTGAAAGGGACCCCACCGTGTAACAGCGATTTGCCCTTTTCCATTACTGCGTAGTATTGTTTGTTCTTTTATAATTGTATAGAATTCCACAGTGTGAATACTTTCAAAAATCCATGTTACCACTAGTGAACATTAGGGTTGTTTCCAGTTTTCAGCTCTTCATATTGCAGGCAACGTTTTTGTACATATTTTTGGTGCCCATAGTATGCATTTCTTTTTAATAATATGAGTGAAATTGCTGGGCCTTAGGATGTGATTATGATTAGCTTTAATAAAGAACGTCATTTTTCCCAGGTGGTGGCGTCAGCTTTGTCCACGCCAGGCAGACAAGAGTCTCAGCGCTCTACGTCTCTGCGAGTCTTTCATCACTTTTTCTCGTTCAGTTCTTTTTGTAAGTCTATTTGGTCGTGTTCTTGTATTGAGGTTTGAATTTGCGTTTTTGGCATGACTGACTAAATTAGGCACTTTTACATAAGACTTTTGTCTATTTTTATATGCTGTCTTGTGGAGAAATTTGTCCTTTCCCCTCTTCAGTTTCTTGTTTTTTTAGAAATTATTTTACATTTTGGATATAAGTCCTTTTCATAATAGATACCGTGCAAATAACTTCTCAAATTCTGTGCGCTGCCTTCTCACTCCCAATGGTTTGTTTCCACAGCAGTTCTTCGCTAATGAAATCTCATCTCGTATAGTAGTTCCGCTGTTTTGTGTCCTGTTGTATAAATACTTGCTTATCCCAAGGTCATGATGGCAGTTCCTTTGTTTTCCTCTAATTTCTGTTGTTTACCTTAATGGTCAAAGCAGCCCAGCATTATCTATTTATCGGTGTCTTTTAGTATGACCTTGGTCATAAACCAGGTACTGTTATGCGGGTGGTGTCCATGGAGCCAACATCAGACCCATTAAATCGCTATGGCTTTGTCACAAACTTCAGCGTCTCGCAGTGGGAGCCCTCTGTTTTGTCGCTCCAGGGCGCCTACGCTTTTCTCAGCATTCTGGATCTCTGCAGAGCTTTTAAAATTGGCTTCTCAATTTCATTAAAAAGAGAAACTTGCCGGTGTATTGTGTGACATGACGTTGAATCTACAGATCAATGTGGAGTTGGGTGAGTTGATTTGTTCATACATTTAGTCTTCCAATCAATGAACTTGCTGTAGCTCTCCTGTATTTAGATCTAATTTATTTTCAGTAATGTTTCTCATTTCTGTGTAGAGGTGGGCGCATAAATTAAATATATTCCTAGGTAATTTGTTTCTTATTGATGCCGCTGTAAATGCTATTTTTATTTCATTTTCTAGGTGTTGCTATATACATAGTTTTCTCAGTATATTGATCATTTATTCAGAAGTGTTGCTACTATTTATTTTTAAGTGAGGTATAACTCTTATACAATAAAATTCCCATTTTTAAAGGAAAACTTGATGAGTTTTGACAACCATATACAACATAAGCAGCACTACAATGGAGATATACAATGTCTGCATCACCTCACAAGGTTTCCTTGTGCATGCCCTTTACAATAAATTCCCTCCTCTCACCCCAGCCTCTGGCAACCACTAGTCTTGATTTCTTAATAGTTTTGTTGGTGGAAAACAGGCTCTTCCACAGGATTGCGAGGATGGATTTCCAAGGACCACGCACGGGAGAGCGTGGTGTGGCAAAGTGGTTTATTTGTATGGGAGGCTGCCCCCAGGTTGCCAACGTCCCATCTTCCTCCATCCCACCACGGAAAAAGTCCAATCATGTCCTCAGTCAGCAAGGCCAAAGCAAAAGCCAGTGTCCAGAGTTTCTGCTTCACATTAAAGCTGAGTCCTTCTGCAGCCCACGCCATCTGCTATGGCTCCAGTGGCTGCTAGAGCCACGTGGTCGCATGCTCCCAGGTGAGAGAGCTTCGCAACAAATGCGCCAAGTGCAGGTTCCAAGCAAGAGAGACTTCTTTGTCCCCTTGGAATTATTCTCAGCTTGGGCTTGGGGTGGACCAGATGCTTTTTCAAAGGAACCAGTCAGCTTCCCAAGCTTGTGGGACTTTTGATAGGTTTACACTCCCTGGTTCAAATGACAGGCCTCTGTGGTCCAGCCCCTCCCCAGGGCCCCCCAGCAATCTGGTACCAGAGAGGGAGGGAGGAGGGCTAATCCCCTTGGTGAAGCAACAATGCTGTGGTCCCCTGGGGTGTGAAGCTGCAGCTTCCTGGTGAAGCAAACAGGCTCCTGCTCCCCAGTTTATGCGGCTCAGTGTCCTATTTCCTCTGCTTCCCTTTCCTATTAATAATCAGCTAGCTAGTGACAGGAACAGTTTTGCCTTTTTAGAAATGCCTGATAAATGAAATCATACAGGCACTCCTGTGTGTGCCTAATTTCCCCGGGCATCACGGTTTTGAGACTCATCCCTGCGGCAGCGTGTGTGAGAGGCACGGCTTTGATTCGGAGTGGGTTCGGCATTCCACCCTCGTGCCACACCGCAGTGTGTCCATCCACTCACACGCTGATAGACATGTGAGCTGTTTTCCGTTGCTGACTGCCACGAGTGACGCTGCCGTGGGCGTGCATGTTTAGTTGTGTGTGTCGGTGTGACACCGTCGTGAGCGTGCACGTTTAGTTGTGTGTGTTGGTGCGGGACTCCATTGTCTTTGCTGAGCACCCAGGAGTGGGGTCGTTGTGCAGCCAGGAAGCTGGCCCACGGGCAGCAGAACTCAGGTCATGAAAAACAAGGGAGAGACCGCAGCAAAAACACACTTTTTTAAAGTAAGGGCCATCCTGAAGAACCAGCCTGTATCTGATAGACACCTCGAGAGCTGTTTAATGTTACTCAAATAAATTTGAAAACCTGGATGACATGAATAATTTCCTAAGAAAAATATGACTTTCCGTTACTGACTCCATAAAGATTTTTAAAAATCTAAAAATCTTATTTCTGTACAGGAAATATAGCTATCCTGTCAAAACAAAAAGACGCAAGAGTAGGTGGTTTCGTAAGGGAATACTATATGACATAGAGCAGAAAATTCTAAAGTTTTGAAACTTCTAAAACATTGCAAAAACACTATTAAACACTTTGTATGCAGTCTTCGTATTACATGGATATGATATGCCTGCATTTCATTACCACAGTTTAATTACATAAGACAGTCCCTCACATCGGGCGTCTAGGGACAGTCACCCTATGGGTCAACGATGAGGACTGTGGGAAGTAAAAGCTTCACTGTCAGCCCTCAAGCCACCTGTCCCCACGCACGGAAGAGGTGTGTCCGAGGAGCAGGGACCCTCACGGTGCCTCTTCACAGCCTGTGGTGGCCGGTCCTGAGTATCTGGGACCCATTTCACCCGCGGACAGCCAAACATGCCACTGTGCTGGGTCCCTGGCTCCCAGTGACAAACCCCTGTAACATTTTACAGAAATGGATGACTAAAAGCGAGACTTAGCCAACAAAGATTCAAGTGTAGCAAAGACATGAAAATTGATGATGCTGGAATAAAACTGGATGCGATCAGATTTGAAAATGGCAACAGCAAAGCAAAGACTGGATGAGATCTGGGCTTGCGCAAAGTTATCGTACAAACCCTGTTGAAAAAGTTGATGAATGTAAAAAACAAGCTAAAGTTCCTTAAATATCATTTAGTGTACAATGCACTAAGGACCACAACCCTCTATGTTTCAAATCATATACAGAGATTATGAGGAAACCAAAGAAAAACCTTTTGTTGCCAGAAAGGCCGGCTTCATTGTCTTAGAAGCTGGCATAAACTGGCTCTCATTACTATCTAGTGAAACTGTTAGCACAAATAAAGATGCTGCTGTGACGTTTAGACCCAGATTCCAAGTCTGCTAATGTCACTTTCCACGGTTTACACGTTGTCATTTTCCCAGTTTCACACCCCAGTGCCGAGTGAGGGCTGCCTGTGCAAACTGATACCAAATCGTGGCAAAGGTCACATGAAAAAAAAACAGACCAACAGATTGATCTCACTTAGGATTTTTGATGCAAAAAGTCTTCAGTGAATACCAGGGACCAAAACCCAGCACCACATTAAAAATTATTTTATCTTCACCAATGGAGTTAATTCCAG
The DNA here is from genome assembly GCA_004026765.1 of Micronycteris hirsuta. NCBI lineage: Eukaryota > Metazoa > Chordata > Mammalia > Chiroptera > Phyllostomidae > Micronycteris > Micronycteris hirsuta. The sequence goes on along the minus strand of PVJI01009838.1, from coordinate 34,419 downwards.
GAATTCAAGCCTGGTTTGCTACTGGGAAAGCTAGTAATAGAGTAGTCTTTAAAATTACATAACTAAAAAAGAAAAACATACATACTTCATGGATACTGAGAGGCATTTGGGAAACTACAATAAAACACCATGGAAACAGGAGGGAATAGCCGTTTCTCAGAGTAACAGCTTGATGCTTAACGAAGACTATGAGGCACATACCGCTCTGGCCAAGAATAAGACAATTCACGCTCACCACTCCTAGTTCACCTTGCTCCCGAGTTAACAGTTACAAACAAGGAAAAGACTGAGTTTGTAAAGAAGGCGAAGTCATCGCCTTGTGCCAGAACTGCCACCACCTACTTGGAAAAGTCTAAGGAAATCGACTGGAAAACCTCCATAAGAAATCAGAGATTTCAACAAAGCAGTGAGGCACACAACTGATACGTGTTTACAGTAGTTTCCATACATGCAAATGATAACCAACCACAGCATGTAATGGAAGTGACGCACTATCAGGCACTTTTGTGGTCTATCAGAATGGTAAACATCCCCAAATTTTATCTTTTAACACCTCTTTTTTGGAAGTCCAGAGGAATTCGGCATGCTTCTGCTGCAGGTGGGAGTACCAGCAGCTACAATCCCCGAGGACAGCAATTCATTATGTAAGAACATCACAAACTCATGTATTCCTTGACCCAGAATTCCCGCTTCGACAGTTACCTACAGATCGGCCTACACACGCCTGAAAGGATGAAGGTGCACGTTTATTCACTGAAGAGAGAGAGCTGCCCAACTAAGAAATGAAAGTAGGACAAAGAAACAAAAACCGAAATGGCAAGAAATCTGAGAGACGGGTCCATTGGTGGGAGACTGACGAAACGAACTAACAGTAAGAGCTCTCCAAGATGTTTTGTCAGGTGAGAAAAAGCCTGGTGCAGAACAGTGCGTATCCCACGTGACCTTCTGCACAAGGAAGCTGACCGTCAGGCCGGCATGAAACAGCAGTTTACATCTGTGAGGAGCGGGGTGGGGACTGAGCCCGTGGGTGCAGGGCAGAGGCAGGATTTTCCTCTGGATACGTCTTATTTATTTATCAAGTGAATTAATTTATTCCCACATCGAAAAGAAAACCCAATGAAACAAAGTCATTTGATTTTTTTTTAACTTATTTTCCAGCTCAGTATTTTAAAATATTTATTCATTGGGGGCTTATTTAATCTTTGTCTTGCATGCAGGTAGGCCTCACTTGCCAATCTGCACCCTGCCTGGAACCACGCCAAGATGACTCATCACAGCATCACTGTGGGTGCCCCGGATGTGACCCCATGCGTTGGCTAAGGACGAGAGACTGCTTCTCGCCTGGGCAGCGGGCCACGGAGGAAGGCGTGGACTTCCGCAGTCAGACTTAATCTCACCTCGAGCGTCTACCATTTCCTAGCATGACGCCCTTCGGCAAATTCCTCGTCCTCTTAACCTCAGTTTCCTTTTTTTGCAAATTGAAGATAATAACACCTTCACTACCAGGTTGGGAAGGTTAAAGGGGTTATTACCCTGTGAAACACCCCTGGAGGCACAAATGTTAGTTGAGTTTTTCCTTTTTCTCCACATGCCTTGCTAAATTTAGCACATGATATTCTAAATTAATTGACTTGAATCAAATAAATGTCCTTTATTCATTCATTCATAACTTTTATAGTCACTGATGGCCTGATTCAGTGTCAATAGCTCTGATTTAGCTCTTTAGTCTGAAGAGGACCAAAGGCCTGCCACCCTGAAACTACCTTTCCCAATACTGATTTCAGGCCGGTTGGTTATGAAGAAACCAAAGGCTCAGAACATTTGACCCGCCCCCTCTCCTGCCCACAAGACTCATAAGAAAAAATCTGTTCCAGGAAGGAAATCCTAGCTTACTCACTGTTGCCCCTAGTGAATTACCTGTGGTAGACGAAAGGCTCCCAGCAGACACCTGGAGACTGGATCAGCCCTGTGTCCCATTGTTTTGGGGTTACCTAGTAAAAATGTACCTGTTGGGTACTCCTGCTCTTCCTCAACTACTCGGAAATTGCGTGTTTCCTTTGAAATCTCAGGTGCCTGACTCCTCCCCTCCTCCTTCTCCTTTGGCCAAAATGAAGTACATACACCATTTTACCTCACTGTCTTTGGAATGTTTGTGCTTATGGGAATTCTCTGTATGCATGTATTAAAATTTGATTTTCTTCTGCTATTCTGCTAGATATTGTCTGAATTACAAGCCCAGCTAAAAGAACTTACAAGGTGAGAGGAAAATAATTTTTTAAAAGATTTTATGTGTGTATGTATGTGTGTATTTCAAAGAGAGGGGAAGGAAGGGAGACAGGGAGAGAAACATTGATGTGCAGGAGAAGCATTGGTTGGTTGCCTCTTGCACGCTGACAATGGGGACCGGGCCCACGACCGGGCGCGTGCCCTGATGGGAATCAAACTCATGACCTTTATCGGGATGACACCTGATCCACTGGGGCAAGCCAGTCAGGGTGGAAAAGTATTTGTGTTTTTTTGATTCCAAAGTTTATACAAAAGTTTTAAGCCCTTTCCGGCATTGAGACCCAGCCTACCCATGTTCAATTACATGACTAGTGAAAATGATAACATATTTCCTCATAAAATGCTGACTGATTGATAGTTTATGGATTTCTTAGGACAAGTTAATGCCATCAAAACAGCCAAATGGATTTTTGTGTGCAGACAACTTCTTTCCCCTGACTCAGCAGGATCAGCTGTGGTATATACAGATACCTACTTTGATTCAGCTTTTAGAGACAGCACAAATCTTACCCCTGATGAATGGCATGTTAGTAATGCAGGGAAAGCAGAGATAAATAAGAAATAGGACAAAAGATTAAAAGCTAAATTAGCATTAGCAATAAGGTTTTTTTTCAAAGACTAATAAGCATTGTGAAATGTTCTATTTAGAAAAAGGAAAATGCAGGTTAAGTCCTGTGGTAGAAGATGTGATTTATTTGGGATGTCTCATGAAGAGATGGCTGAGACTTGTGGAAACCAGTAATGAACCTGACAGCTCAAAGTCAAGATTTCCAGATGAGACACATGCACATGCTTCTTCCAAGTGCCAGCATGGTGCCTGGCTGATGTAGCTCAGTGGATTGAGCACAGGCTGGGAACCAAAGGGTCGCTAGTTTGATTCCCGGTCAGGGCACATGCCTGGGTTTCAGGCCAGGTTCCCAGTGGGGGCCACGTGAGAGGCAACCACACATTGATGTTTCTCTCCCTATCTTTCTCCCTCCCTTCCCCTCTCTCTAAAAATAAATAAATAAAATCTTAAAAAAAATAAAATAAATAAAAAATAAATAAAAAACAGAATGTATAGGAAAAGAAAATGACCAGAGCTATTCTTCTTTAATTTATGATAAAAGCTTCATTTTTTTTCTTTTATGAGAAGAGCCTTCCCTTGATGTACACATGCAATCCCTATTAGCATTTTACAGAGGTCATATGCCGGCACTGAAGCTGAATTCTTTAGATCAAATTATGGACAGAAAGTTCCTGAGAAAAAAGAACTTGGCACTAAGTGTCTTATATGCTGACAACGTGACCTGTTTTCGGGGTCTTTCAATCCACAGGCAACATTGTCCTTCTACCTTCCCAGGTGAAAGTTTCCACTCTTTGGAATTACTGGGAGGAAAATTAAAATGTATCTATCAGTTTCCTACAACAGGGAATTGAGAATTTTTTTTCTTTTTTCTTGTTCATCTTAAATGTTCATATTTTTCCCAGTAAAAGGAGACTTCTCTCAAGACACAGATTAGTATTCTGGGGAACCTGAGGAGTGACTCCCCAGAGAGGGCACCCTCACCTTCCCCGGTTTGCAGGAAGCTGACCCAGCCATGGCTCTGGGGGAGGAGCCACATGCCTTTACCCTTCACTACCCTTTCAGCCCCAGGGGCAACACCTCCTGTAGGGAGTTGCTCTCTGCTTGCTGAGCAGTTTAGAAAAGAAAGGAACAATGGAATTAAATCCATTCTGCTGCCCTGCAGGTTTCCATCCTGGGGTGCCCTCCCTCTGAGGGACAGTAGCATCAGCTCAGGAGCTGGGAAAATGAGAACAGCAGTAAGTACTCATGGGTGTAAGGCAATCAGAGCCGCTTGCAAAGCAATAGCCTCGGGAAGCCAAGCCAAGGGCAAAAGCAGACACAGAGCTGCCCCTGCTAACTCATCAGCACCGCGGGGAGACAGAGGGCAGGCAGCCCTTGCTTGCCAACTGGCCAGACTGGGAAGAAAACCCTTTCCTGGGGAATCCAGGAATTCTGGTAAAAGGCTAATTTAATGGTTTTCTTCCTTTGTTTCTTTTTTAAAAAGGGAAATATCTTGTAAATCACAGATCCTGGGGTGCTCTCCTCATCCTCAGCCTGGGGCCGTGGAGCACACTGTTTACCAAGCACTTTGATGCAGGCACTGCGTCCAATGTCCCCTGTATTTAGTTCTTAGACAGTGTTCTTATGAAGTGACTTTTACCACCCACATTTAATGAACTGAGAAAATGGTGTTAGAGAAGTTAAGCAACTCATTCATTGTCGGCAAAGTAAGTACAGGGAGACAGTCAAGATTCTGTTTTTGTCATTATGAAATCTTAGCCCGAGGACAAGCTGTAGAAACAGGTCCTAAGTTAGGGTCTATGGACCAGAGTCAAGCAAACCGAGATTGTAAAATGTAAAAAATAACATGTGAAGACTGACTCAATATTACCTCCAAATTCATAAACTCTATAAGGAAAATGCTGAACAGTCACCCTGTAGCATAGAGAAGAAAAATAAGTACAACATATATTTAAAACAATGTTTAGTATGAATGAATTTTTTTTATGATAGAATTTAAGGGTGATAATCCCTAGAAAATTAAAAAAAAAAAAAAAAACCTTACATGATTTTAATGGAAACAACCTACCTGTAGGGAGGATTTGAAAACAAATGATTTCTTAATTATTATCGCTTAGTTACGAGATGGTAACAGGTTCTCAAACCTGGCGATACAGCAGTGGAAGTAAAACAATGGCCAGATGATGGCTTCAGTTTCTTCTCATTTTCTGAAATTTGGATGCAGGGCCTCCCGTGTCAGGAACACCACCAGGAGGTTGCTGGCGAGTGTCGGAAAGGGAGAATCTGGCTTGCCAACGTGACTTTAGGTGGCAGGGAGAGGGACCGCCGCCACGGGCATCTGGTCATCTTTGAATTGAGGAAAGCACTAACATGAAAACATGGTAAACTATTACGTATAAACTGATTTGGGCACAGGGCCTTGATCCACACTCGGTGCCCTTACCAAAACTAAACAAGGGAAAGCAAAACAAACGAAACAAAACACCTACTATGACACCAGGAAAACCCACAACTGAATACACTTTCATTCATCAAAATGACAACAAATGTGTTCCCATCCTTTCACAGAAACCCATCAGCAAACAAGAACAAGATATTATTAGTGCTTTTTAGTGAAACCCGAGGATTACTGGCACTGCACTGATGAGAGAAAAATTCTGAGAAGCCCTAAATTAAATCATATTACCCGGTAAGTAAGTTAACCCGCGAAGAGTGGTTAGCCAGTGAACAGCTGGGCCAGCTAACAAGAGAGGGCTCGTCTTCCTGAGTGTGTGTCAGAGCCTTGAACAAACTGGGGGCCACGGCATCCCGCATCCGCGCGGACACTCAGGACGACTGCCCCCCACCCCAGTCAAAAGCAGCGCTTCTTCCTCACGGACTGCACACCTGTAATACAACTGTCCCCACCGCCCCCTCCCACCCCCTTGTGTGCAGCCAATGGAGATTCTTTTGGGAGAACCCACATCGGTTCCCCGCAGTATGTGCATACGAAGGGGCCCCTCCATCCCAGTGGGGCAGACATGTTTGTTTTCTCCATCCAGCCCACCGCTGCTGGTTTAGACTTCATGCCCCAAGACCTGGTGCTTTTCTGGCTAGGATTTGGCTTCATAAATCCTCTCTTTTAGAAAAGCTTTGGCTATGAAACTTTTTGTTTAATGGTGCTTTGTTGTCCTGAACATAGATGCCCTCCACTAAGGATCCACATGCCAAATTGGGACTCTTTCCCACCTACACGTGGGATGCTTCACCCCTGGCATAATTACCTTTGGCATCGACATTACCGTATACAGAACACTTAAAAAACAGAAACTTCATTTCACAGGTTTCTACAGGGACCATTCTTTCGGCAGTTTGATTCTGGAAGACAATTTTAATGGCACGTGATGTCCCGGGAAGAGTGCTGGGTTTCCAGGAGACCTGGCACATCATCTGTGTGGTGCTGTTCTCTGGGCCACATCACTTGCCAAGCCGCGTGCTCTATCATTTACACACTAGAAACAATTCCTGTTCTCTGAGCTCTTCATAATATTATACAAAATATTTAACAAAGCATAAAACGAGATATAGATCTAGAGTTTAAAGCTTGGTGATTATTAATACTAAAGCTCAATTTAAATTTTTTTCAAAATGTTAATGACATTAAAATGTCAGAATCAAAATTGAGTAGTCATAAATTCCAGTATATTCCCAATAACCAGGTGACACGAAATTTCAAACACTTACAAGAAGAAAACAAGCAGGCTACAATAAAGAGAGAAAATTTATAAACCATATTCAAATACTGAAAGATCATTTCATTCAGTGCTAGTGTTACTGTGAAATAGTCCATCAGAGTGCCCGGGAGTCTCTCCCACTGGCCAGGATGGTGCAGGGGGTGGTTCTAGACCGAAGAGGCCTATCAGTCTAGTCTGGGAGGAAAAAGGCATTGGTTGGGGGTGGACCCACCCAAAGCGCAAGAAAATTTGGGAAGTTGATTGGTCGTTCTGAGAAAGCACCTGGTCCATCCCACACCCTCGCAAATGTAATCCCAGGGGAACAAAGAAACTCTCTGGCTCATTTCCTGCACTGGCACAGTGCACTTGCCTGTTCTTTCTGCCAGCTATGTGGCCCATGGCCTCCAGCACGGAGTCCAGCGATGCACTTGCTGGTGCATGGGCATGCCCCCGGGAGCATGTGACATTGTGGCCCTGGCAGCCACATGGCTCGTGGCCATGCGGGTTCCACACACAGGCTCCAGGGAGGAGCCTGAAATGAACAGCAGCCAGGAACAAGAAGCTACCTGGATGGGGAACAAGACCACTTAGCCAAAGCATAGGAACTCTGGACACTGGCGTTTGTTTTGGTCTTGCTGAGGACGGTTGGAATTTTTCATGTCAAAAAGAGAAGGGCTTTGAGACAGGAGTCCACCACTCTCCCAGATGGTGCAGCACCTGAATAAATCCTCTTTCCTTTTACAACAGCATCTATCTGCTGCAGGTGTCTGGCTTCTATGGCAACAGGCAGCTGAACCCCTGTTTTCTGCGTGGTTACAATAGTAGCTGATACTCTGTTTGCATTTTGTTCAGGTCAGCCTCCCTATGGCCCGCGACTGGCCATATTGCTTTGTGTTTTCCATTCTGTTAACTCCGTCTTTAATTGGCCTTTTAAAAGATGACATTATCATTTGGAGCCCTACAGTTTACCTGTCGCTTCTATCTTTCCTTCCACTCAAGCTGAAAGCTCACACCAGCCCTTTACACTGCAGCAGGCACCAACAGTTTCAAAACCTTCCCTAATTTTGGTAAGACAGGAAAAGGCATGAGTTCCCTGAAGAGGCTCAGTCAAAATAGGAACAGTTGGATCTTGAAACATACTCTTTTTTCCCAAACATGTTCACGTATTCTTTACTATGAAATAATATATTTCAATTAGCAACTAACACAGGATTCAAGAACATATTCCCCCAAAGACGGTTCCAATGACATTTCCAACTCATGAATAAAAAGATCAGAGGAACGCTGAATTTCTGGAACCACAGAACCTTGTTTTAATCCCCACATAAGCTTTCTCATATTGGTAAATTTCTCTCTGTAGCAAATACATTACAGTCGACTCAGAGAGAAAAGTATATTAAAGGGAGAGACATGCATTTTGCCCAGGGCGCTTTGATTGATCTCAACAAAGCCTGGGCTCCAAGCAAGTGCAACTTTGGAGATCAGAAGATCGAAGCTGCTGGCAAATAAGCAGGTTTTGGGAATTCACACGTGGGGAGGAGGCCTGCCAAGGCTGCTCCAGCCCCTGCATTTCGTTTGTGGATATTGAGCAATCGAAACATTTAGAACCCGCATAAAAATGTGCTGGAAGCAGGCATGAGCATACTGACTGGAGGTGTTGCCCTGGGTTTTGGGCCTGTTTGGGGTTACCTTCAATGGGAACAAAGAACAGAAAGGACTCTTAGCATGCATAGCGTTGTACTTCTCATGGAATACCTGAACTGTCTCCTTACCTCCTGAGACTCAGGGCCGGGGCTAGGCAGGGAGGCTGAAGCTCTGTGAATGAACTGTAAAGAGTCCCTGGTTGTAGCCTCATTACAAACTTCACATCCACATTTACATTTACAGAGCAGGTTCACGGAACTGTGCGTTACGTGTCCTCCCACTCAGAGATGTGTGTTCACTTGGAAATTAATAATGAAACCAGACTGGTTCCTGCGCCCAAACTGCCCCTGCCCCCACCCTACAGCCCTGACGTGGTCGCACTGCGAACGCTCTCCCACCTTTACCCACAACGCCTCCAGCTGATCGGAGTATGTCTTCTCTGATCAGAACCCAAATTCTGATCAGCTGTGTGGGGCCCAGAAGGCGATGAGAGACCCACTCACACTGAACTTTCTCTTGGGCCCAGAGGATGAAACGAGGTACACAGACCTTCGTCAGAAAATGTGAGTACAGAGAGACGTAAGGTCTTCTAAGCTGAATGATGAGGGGCCAGTTTGAGTTTCAAATATCTCCTGAAAGGAAAAGTTAAGTCATGACATGCCTTTGAAAACCGACTTCCTTGGAGACACCTAAACAGGACAACGGGGATGTATTTGCTCCTGGTGGTTTCAGAAAAGCCTTGGAGGGTCACACTAACCAGGCAGAGGGAAGCAAGCCAAGCTCTGACCAGGCCAGATTTAGGAGCTCATAGAGGGAGGTGATTCAATGGCCGCCGTTGGCAAACATCCTCATTTTGTGTGTTTTGGTTTGCAAGTAATAGACATCCATTCACATTACTCCTGGCAAAGGGGGGTCTCCAGTGTGGTCTAGGGACCCCGACCCCCTCTGACAGCATCTCTTGTGTTTGCAGACCTCTGATAAATCAGGGTCGCCACATCTCTGATAAAACGGCCAATCAAGGAGGACCTGCTCTCTTCTTAGGGAAGAATTCAGACTAGCCCACCCTTGGATGAATCAACTTTGATGAAAAAGGTAGGCTACCATCATTGTCGCAGTCATTAAAGTTCAAGGTAAGGTGGAGAAAAGAATCGTTTTAAAAATAAAAGGGAGTGGTCCCAGAAAAATGACTGGGACTGTGCAGCCGTCAAACTGGGGCAGGGAACGCACCTAGACTGGGAGAAGAGCTGGTCGGTCCTGCGCATGGGGTGACCTCTCCAGGGGGCTGCGGACGAGGAGGGCAGTGCAGGGATCCAGAGGCACGAGCAGGGTTGGGGCACATTTTTCAGGTAGAAAAGGATCAGTCAGGATGCTGTTCAAGCGACCATACCCACGCCTAGGAAATTATCTGACTAGTGAGGTGAAGAGCAGCAAAGAGCGCTCTTGGAAACAAAGTTTAATTTAGGTGACTGAAGACTTCCCGGAAATCCCTACTGACTTTCAAAGACCACAGCCTCAGGGTTGGTGGGGCCCTCGCTGGTCCTCTAAGGGCCCAGGCCCGCGGCGACATTACCGTCCCTCCTCTTCTGGGACCATGGCTGGCTGAGGGCGCTGCGTTTCCTCATCATACACTGAGGTCTGGCTTTATTTTCAGCAGGTCCAACTGAATCACCAATGCACCCTTCTTTCTCTCTTCTCTCACTAACCAGTTACGTCTGAAAACAAACTAAAAGGCAAACCCGAACAAAATCTGCTGAGAACTACTTCACACATTCCTTCTATTCCGATATTAAAACTTGTTAGCCCTGATTTTTTTAAAGAAATAATTTCTTCTGCATTGTATTTAGAAAATGTAGTAAAACTATGAGGCTGATTAAAAAAAAAATCTCAAGACCGATTACTTGAACAGACACTGCTCCAAAGATGACATACAAACAGCCAAGGAGCTTGTGAAAGAGACGCCCAATATCACTAATCACTAAGGGACACGAAATCACAGGGAGGTACCGCCTCACGCCCATTAGGACGGCTGGCTACTACCAAACCAACAAGCAAACGAGCAAAGAAGCACTGTCCAGGAGGCAGAGAAATGGGAACCTTTGTTGTCAGTGCGAATGTAAAATGGTCCAGTTGCTATGGAAAAAAGTACACTGGTTCCTCAAATAATTAAAACTAGGATTCCCGCATGACCCAGCCAATCACGTCTGGGTAGGCGGCCCAAAGAGATGAAAGCAGTCTTACAGAGTTGTTCATGCATCCATGGGTGCAGCAGCAGCGCCGTTCACAACAGCCACGAGTCGGGAACACCCCAGTATGAACAGATAGAATGTGGCCTATACACACAATTGAGTATTATTCCACCTTAAAATGGAAGGAAATTCTCACACACGCTACAGGACGGATGAGCCTTGAGTATATTACGCTGAGTGGAACAAGCCAGTCACAAAAGACAAAACACCATAGATTTCACTTAGATGAGGCTCCTAGAGCAGTCAGACTCGTCAACAGCAAACAGGATGAACAGGACGAGGGTTGCCCAGGGCGGGTGCAGGGGAGAGTGGGAAGCCAGAGCTGCTGTTTAAGGATGCAGAGAGGAGGTTTTGCAAGAGGAAAGGGTCCTGGAGAGGGGTCACACAAGTGCGTGAGCACGCTCACCACCACTGAACTACGCACTTGGAAATGGTTAAGTCAGCAAATTTTATGTTACTGTGTGCTTTACCAAATAGAGATGTCAACTATAGTTAGGATCTGTTGATGTAAAAATATTTGGATGATTTAGCTAAATAAGAATATTTCTAGTATGAGTTGATTTGATAGAAACTGTTTTTTTTCCTTATAATTTATACTTCATTATATTGTGTGATGTTTTCTTTTTAAAGTTAATTGGGCAAATTGCTGATAATTTGGTAATTATTGCATTCACCTTTTAAAAATTATAATCAGGTGTCTGTGAACACTACTGATTATAAAACTGAATTTCTCCTTCTGTAATTCAGCTTTTAGGAACTGAAGAGTAATTCATTTTTAAAGAGTATTTAAATAAATCATAATTACTTATGTTTCTAGATACATCAACCAAGTTGGGCTGTACAAGTAGAAAGCTAATGATGTTGAAAATGCAATTTCATTCTCCCTGGGGATGTTCAGTTATTTCTGTGCTCTAATTTAGACGTGCAAGTGTTTACGTGCTCCCAGGCTGCGCCTGATAAGAATATTTAAGTAAAAGGAAGGACAATTATATACCTGTGAAGACATGTAAAAAGTAGTTTTATGTGAGAACGATGATTTATCTGCTTGAACTTCTGAATACTTTCTTTGCTTTCTATACGTCTCTACGACAAGCAAGCAATATAGCTCTTGCCACCAATGAAGACTGCTAAAGACACTGAGTTTTGAAAAAGGGAGGTTATAGTCCAGCTTCCATCCCTTCCTGGTTGTACAGGTTGCCTGGGCTCATTGGGGGCCGTTCTCTCTTGGGGCCTCTTGTACCACCTGGAGGTTTGATGGTTGGACATCAAAGAGGGTTTCCTTGCTCCCATGTCTGGAGACTCAGTCCCCTGGGGCCACCTCTGCAGGTAGCTGGGACTGTTACAGAATAATACTCTCCCTCCTCAGAGCAGCTGGCTTCCAAAAGGAAAGACACAGACGTTACCATGCCAGCTAAAGGCTGCCCCCACAAGAAAAATAGTGTCACTTCTGTGATACTCTACTAGTCCAAGCAGGCCCAGGATGTAAGTGTTGCAGAAATATGCTCTACCTCCCAATGGGTACAGGGAGAATCACATTATAGGAAAGTGTATATGGTGAGAATTATCCTTACAGTCACCTTTGGAATGCCACACATTTAAAGGAAAAACACCAGCCACATAGACAGTAGATTAAGGAGCAGCGTGTACAAACATGCCACGTGGAGAGCAGGGGGTGATAAAACTGAATTTCTCCTGTAATTCAGCTTTTAGGAATTGAAGAGTAATTTATTTTTAAAGAGTATTTAAATAAATCATAATTACTGGATGATGATTCATTCATAACCCAGTGAAAAAGTGAGGGCCAAGTGGCTTCTCACCATTTGCTTATCACAGAACACGAAGTCAGATCAAAGAGAGTGGGGAATGAGTAAGGGCTAAGAAAAGCGTCTCTGAGAGAGACCTGAAAACAAGAGTGAGAAATAAGGGGTCCAGAGCGGCGTTCCGGAGCACAGCCCTCGAGCACTTACTTGACGGCGCTGACAGGGGCAGTGAGGGGAGCCATGTGTCCCCCGAGGCCAGGGAGACAGCCTATTTTGCTAGTTCCTAGCGTGGCGAAGACACAAGTCCTGGGCTGCTGGGAGGACTGTAAGGATGACAGAGCAAAAACACCTTCCTTTCTCACAGAGAGACCTAGAACGGCTTGTGAACTAAAAGCACGGCCAATCCAGGCCTGAAAGGGACATTTAAAGGCCTCAATTATCTGTCTTGGTGTGAAATGGATTGAAAATGTGTATAGGTTGGGTTCTTATAGTAAGTCTACATTTCCAGCCCCAGAACTCAGACGTTTAAGGAACGGATTTTTAAAAACTTTCTCCAGCCCTGACCAGTGTGGCTCAGTTGGCTGGGTGGCGTCTCACAAAGCAAAAAGTCGCTGGTTTGCTTCCCAGGCAAGGCACATGCCTGGGTTTCGGGTTTAGTCCCCAGTTGGGGTGTGCAAGAGGCAACCAATTATGGCAGTGATTTCCACACACATGTAAACACGCAATCCTGAGAATTTACACGTTTTGAGCACAGCTCCGTGTGATTCCCGTGTGAGCAAGTGTGAATCATGCCTGTGGAATGGGAATTCTCTAATAGGAATTTGGCAAAGATGTATCTAAAAAAGTTCTGGCTTGCTGACCCCTGCATATTACTTTAAGCTGGTCCTGTCTGCCACCGGACCTGAATTCACATCCTGATGCCCTGCTGTGAGTAATCTTACCCCTGTTCTGCTTAATCCCATGAATAATCAATCCAATGTAAATGTGTCTTAATGCTTCTAATAAAAGCCCCGGCTAAGCAACCGACGAGGTCTTTTTCCCGAAATGGAGATGAAGGAAGAGACCTGTGGCTGCCGGATTCTCATCTCCAAGCGTATCTCTGGGTAAGATTGATTCATGTGATCGGGGCGGTCCCCCCACGGATTTTGCAGGTTGAAATCCGTGACAACCAATCAATGTTTCTTTCTCACACTGATGTTTCTCTTCCTCTCTTTCTCCCTCCCTGCTCATCTCTAAAAATAAATAAATAAAATCCTTAATGGAAAGGGGAAAATTTTCTCCCACCGATGTATGTAACATAAATTCTAATTATACTCCATAGCCATCCCTTCACCCGCCCCAAAATCACCCACTCGCTTTCCTCCCAGGCTGTCTCCATCTCCGGGGGCTCGCATAGCGCCAGGCGGTGAAGGGCGGCACCTGTTCTGGTAGCTGCCTCTCCGCCCCGGCATCTCCTGCAGCGACCCAGTTGAGTCTGGTCTTGGTGTCTCGCCATGTGGCCCGCCACTGTGACACCCTTTAATCTCGTCCGGAGGCCCCACGAGTCACGCTAGCACTCGTGGGTGCAGAGGATCACTCTTCTGGTCTGGTCTGCGCCGAGACCCAGAAACTCAGTCAGTGAGGCCTCCCATGCGGCCTCGCCCCTTCACAACGACTGGGGAGAACAGAGGTCTCTCCTCTTCCAGTAACCAAGTGCAGGCAGCTCCCTGGAGGTAGCCAAAGTCCCTCCTACTCTGAGGGGCCTCCCTTTCTTCAGCTCTACTCGGAAAAATGAGGCAAAGCTTTCTTCCTCATCCGTTTCCCACAAAATATCCAGAGCCCTTCTATCCCTGGAGACAGAAGTCTCCCCAGGATGTTCCTCGGAGGAGCTGGACAGCTCGCCCCATGCCCCACTGTCCGCTCACTTCTGCATCACCTTCCGAGTCTCTTCTCCCAACGTCTGCAGTCCCTCACACCTTGGGTGGGGAGCCGGGGAGAGGGGTCAAGGTGATAAGAGTTCACTAGAGTCATCTAGCATCTTTGTGTCTTGAGCTCTCTTCTTGGCCAGATTTTGCTTATAAACCTCATGCTGCCACTGGGCAAAGCTAGATTTTACTTATAAAAATGCCAGCATTTGATCCTTGATGGGCTGCTCTTTGATTATGTGAGTACATTTCTCTGAGGATTCAGTAGATGCCACATGGCCGAGCAGCCCTAACACCAAAGGCTCCCAGGGTCACATAAAATATAAGGAATCCATATTTATTGATATTTCAAAATATTATTTCACAACACAACAGTGAAGTCTCTAACCCACTGGCAACCGAATTCTATGCTTTCAGGTAATAAATAGGACAAGAACAGTAGTTAAAACCCTATGAAATTGCTGCTAGTTGACCATTTTGACCAGAATAACAGAAAGAGACTCCAGCACAGAAGCATGGCGCCCAGGGTGCTTTTTCTCAGGGTCTGGTCCCTGGACCACCCTCTGCTTCAGAAGAACACGCGGCAGAGGTGGTGGGGGCATCGCAGCTGCTGAAGTGGTCTCCCTGTGCCCTCTGCTGAGCTTCCCGACCGGAAGCTCTAGGGTGCAGTCTGCGGATCTGTGTGCGAAGCCAGCAGCCTGCTGACCGGCGCTCTGCACACATCCCGCCCCACTCTCGGGGTTTTGATTTTGGGAACATCCAGATCGACCATCAGCCTGAGTAGCAGCAGATGAGATCATAGCTCTTCCTCAGGGAGCCCTCCTTTCTCACTGGCCTTGGCCATGTGGGCTTCGGTCATTTTGTCACATACGCTAACTAAACGCTTAATCTGTATTTTTATGCCATCGTTGGAGGAGAGATTCATTTCACATGTAAACAAGAAAAACTATTCTTCCTTAGTGAAGCATATTTTATACCAAAGGAATACACAGCAGAATCAAGGACAGAGAAACTCAAGACTGCTTCCTTAACCAGTATTTGTTTAAATAAGAAGAGTGTATACATTTAGGAAAAAAGAGACAAAAGAAAAGGAAAACTGAAAAATGTAAGTTGTAGTTATGTAAAATAAAACAAGGACTGGAATTTCTGTCTGAGAAGATGAAATTACTTACATGGCATAAAGTGGAAAACATCACGGCTGAGAAAAGAATTTGAGTTTAACATTAAGTATGTCATCTGATAAATTAGACTTTAAAGAAATGGATTGCTAGCCCAACATTTTATAATAAAATTTTTTTAAAGCAGAAAAATAATGAACAAAAGTGAAAAACCTCATATACTTAACTGCTCATTAGAAGCTGGAGGTTGGGGGCCATATCTACTTGAGCTTCTCTACGGGCAAGAGGGGAACCGAGACTTCACCTGGAGCAGCAAACCAAGGTGCTGCGTAAGTGGGTCACATACTGGCAAACCACAAGATGCTGAAGAAATCAGAACTTACAATTAAAATAAGCTTGGCACAAGAAAACGGTCATTGTTTTCATGGCCTGGTTATTTAACCACTGACTTGAATGCAGTATGGAGCCTCAAAGGAAAGAAGGGAACCACGTTTGTATGTATCATTTTAAGAATTTTAGTTCCAGCACAGTCGATCTTGATTAACTTTACCCCATCTAACTGGAACCCTTCATTAACTTTTTTGGTTTTTCTCAAAACGCTAAACAAAATGAGGTGGTACACAAAAATATATGCTTATCTCAAAATTTTACTTTAAAAACTTTCACTAAAGACTACTTCCAGACCATATTTTGATATAGGACCTACTCAGAAAAACGTTTCTAATCCACTCTTCTCTTTATTATATAACAATTATACTATACATGCCCTAAAAATTGACACCAAACTATGTAAAATTCTGAATAAAAAGTCTGTTTTACTTATTATAATCTATTCCTGAGGCAGCAAAATACACAATAAAATTAAGCAGACATACAATATAAGTGATACTGGAATTTGAGTCAGGGAGAGAGTATTCAGAAGAGGGGAAAAAAGCAAGAGAGAGTTGAACCCAACCCATGGGCATGGTGACGGAGGAGATGCCCTTAAGGACGGGAGGCTACGGGAGGACGGCCGGGGTGATGGAACCCTGCAGAAAAGGTCTGGGGCGCAGTGGGCAATGGCTGGGACTGGAGCTTCGGAAGGCTGAGCCGGCAAGGTTGAGTGAGAGCCGAGAAATAGAAGGTCTGATGGCGAGGGGAGCTCCCGGGCAGAGTTACGTTACGAGGAGAATTGCTAAGGTTGCTTAATACAAGGTGCCATGAAGTGACAGGCACACAAACGGGGGATGGGTCCGTGTGGGAGGTGCACACATTTGTGAATCTTCGTAACAGAGGTTGCATTTCAAGTCGGCACCTCAAACACAAGATCACCAAGGAGGTGGGAGCTAGGTAAGAGAAGGGACTGGAGGATTGACCCCCCTTGATCTCAGAGGTTACAGAGATGACCTAGACACAGCCAAGGAGGAAATTCACCTAAGCATGTGGGTGGGAAAGCCAGTGAAGAAAGTGAAAGTGTGACCAGTCGCATCCAATCCTGATGATGAGGCAGACGTCAACAAAGAACTGGCCACTGGACTTGGTGACCTGCAGGTCCCCAGTGAACCTGGAAAGAACCATGTCCACAGGATGGGACAGGGAAAGAGGTCAACCAGAATGAGGTATAGAAGAAGGGGAGCAAAGACATCCTAGGGAGAGGGAGAAGGCAACTCTCAGGGGAGTTAATTACAAAGAAGACCAGAGAGAGGGAGTGGTAACTGAGGGGAACCCTGATCACGTGGGTTTTTCTAAGATAAGTAAAATATGCGTACATGGGTAGGAATAATCCCCCAAAAAGGGAAAAACAAACGATTCAGGAAAGAAGAGGGAGAGAAAATGGAAAGACTTGTGCTCTAGATAGAATGATTTAAAATTTAAAAATGTAACTTTCTCAGAACAAAGCATATATTGAAGAAACTATTAATTAGAATCCTGATAATATGTATTTTATGCACATGTAGGTAATACTGTATAAAACAATCTTAAAATTTATAAGAATAGATATCAAAGAGTAGCCTAGAATATTTTGAAACACATAACATAGGAAGACACGGCTCCAGAAGAACACAGAAGAAAGGCACAACAGACAGATCAATGTGGTATCCACCTGGTATTCACCAAATGGCTCAGGAGAAGCAAATAAAATTCAGAATTAGATCCAAAGATATTGATAATTCAGTGTACAACACAAGTGTCAAATTAATTGGGATAGAATTTATTTTATAATGAGTGTACACGAATGTAAATTTTCATCTGGATGAAAATAATATGTACCCTTATTTAAAAAAAGAAGCCTCTTTGTTTTTACTCTTTTTCTTATTTTCTAAGGAGGGACAGACGACATCATCTTTTGAAATGATGTGAAAAGTCATTTTACCTTCTTTTCTAAGTTTGGGTCTTTCTGACCTGCATTTTTTTGTGTGTTTGCTTTTTTCTACATTTGGGGATTTGTTTCTTTAATGCCAGCCTACCTGTATGTGACGCTTGTCTCATCATCTTACCACAGCCTTGTTTCAGCAACTGACTCTAAGTGGTGTCATGAAAATATCTCTGTTTTCGTTTGGGGGAGCTGGTTATGAAGGAGAGACCGGCTTGGACTGCAGACAGGTTTGGCTCTCAGTTCCCGTTCTTACCATCTGCACGAATACGGGGCATTTTCCTAACTTGCCTTAGAGCCCATTTTATCCTGTGGAGAAGAAACAGCCTGGAGGGCTGCTGAGGAAGTTAACCATTTGAAAATGCCCATGACTTAAAAAGGCTCTTTAGGCCATTTTAACTTTCTTCATTTTAGGCATCGAATATAGAGACAACTCACTTGCCCCACCTGTTTTCCGTGGTCTTTATTGCACTGGGTGCATGGAGAGGCTGCACCCTCTAACCCACGGACGGAGGCGACAGCACCTGGCCGAGGGGCGGGAGTTTTCATCGGGGGCCACAGGGAGGAGGCCAAACGCTTTGTTCAGTGTCTGTGTGAGGTCTGTGGTCTTGTGACTCTCACAGAGAGCATCCGGTTTCCTGGGAACTCAACAAAGTAGTGGCTCTTGTTTTTCCAACATGAGCCTTTCTTTTCCTGATGAGCCACAGTCCCTTAATGTAATTCTATATTAAGGCGAACACAATCTCAGTTACAGAGTCAGGGAAGTAGTGATCATCCTGCATACCTACTTACTCACTCTCCTTGAATAAAATTACTAGATGAAATGTGTGTGCCTGTGTGTACCTGTGTGTGTGTGTTTTGGGACGATGAGAAAAGAGAGACATAAAAGAAAAAGCACAAGAGTGACTCCTCCTCCTTTAGAGATTATGCCAAAGAAAGTAACAGAGAAAACAAGAGCGCAGTGTAATGTGTCCAAAATGACAAAATGGCATCGTTCACGCCAGCTGGGTGTGTCGCCGCTGGGCACACTTTACCACGGCCTGGGTCTCAGGAAGCAGTGGCACATCCTTCCAGAGAAAATGCGCAGGGAACGTACCTTTGCAGGGGAGGGTCAGATGGGGTGAGAGAGACAACATAGGGGACTTTCCAGACAGGAATCCTGGGAAAGATGGAGCGTGGAGGGGGGAACGTAAGCAGATTTGCTTGCAGACAAGGGAAGTGGTGCGAGACTAAGATCGAGAGCGGAGCCTGTGATGGGAGATGGAAGAATCAGAGGACAGAGAGTGGAGGACCTTCCAAGGTCTGTCCTTGACCCAAGGGGAGGTGCTAACCCGCGGTTTGTGGAGCCCCTGCTGACTGCTTCCCAGGGAACCCACTCAGGGCTCAGCCTGAGGGGCGCTACCCACTCACCCCAGTGCAAGTGCTAACAGACACCCGGTTGTTCCATGTGTCAGAGAAAAAACACAAAGGAGCATGAGTAGTGTCAATACTTTTTTAAAGAAACAGAAACTAGGAAGTCTGCCATCCCCTAATTCTAATGAAGTCCCTGAAAATGCTTTTAAAAAAGAGTGTGTAGCTTTGTATCTTTAGCTATCTCTAGCACATAGAGAATATTTTATTTTCCCGGCAATTAAGTGTGCTATTATATTAGCAAAGTGTATCTATAACCTACATGTCATGGAAAGATTTGGAATAATCCGGAGAGGAAACATAGGCTGTACTAATGAAAGAATGAGCCTTGAGAAATCTTCTGAGAAACATTAGAATGTCAAAATAAGAATTTTTCCTCTCTATATGTGTGTGCCCTTACATATGTATGTATGTGTGTATAAAATTAGTATATTACACATATGTAAATAAACCCTACATTTAAAATGAATATTCAACAGAAGACAGATGAAAGAATTTTGGAGGGAGAGGGGAAAAGGATGCTTCGTCTCCTGCCCCGTAACATTTAAAGGGAAACTAGAAGTGTAATATTAAGATACTACTATTCATGGTCAATTGCAAGTTTGAAAGCAGAAAGTACACCCTGGAGCTTCTCTGATTCTTTAGGGTTACAAATGTCCCGGTGAGGGCGTTTAGCTACTTAATGGCTTAGATCACATGGTAGCTAAGAGCACAGATTTGTCAACAACACCTGGATCCATTTTTAGCTTTGATATTTCCTGACTTGTACAATCTTGAGAACGTAACTTAACTTTTTAAAACTTGAGTCTCATAAAGTTGGTGCCATCCCATTATCTACTTCATAAGGTTGTATTTATAATTAAATGAGCATTCCATATATACAGTTTCACTTATTATTAAACATTTGTATTAGTGTATGCTACACTGAATGAACCAATATTGATACATTGTTATTAACTAATGTCTATAGTTTATTTTGATTTCCTTAGTTTTTACCTAAGGCAATTTTGTGTTCTAGGATCCCATTCAAGATGCCACATCATGTTTCGTTATCATGATTCCTGAGGGTGTGTTTTTGTTGTGATGATTCCTCCCAAAGATGCGTGCATTGCTCTCCTTGTTCTTGAGGACCCTGGCAGTTTTGAAGCGTGCTGATCAGGGGAGTTGCAGGATGCTCCTCAGTCAGAATCCGTCCAACATCTGTCTCCTTATTAGACTGGATAATGGGTTTTAGGAGGAAGACCACAGAAGTGCCATTTTCATCATTTTGGATCAAGAGAACATAGTATTGACATGATTTTTAACCGTTAATGTTGATCTCGATCACATGGTTGAAGGGACGTTTATCAGGATTTTTCACCGTAAGGTTATTCGATCCACCCCGCCTTGACACTATGCTCTCTGGATGGCAGTTTGGGGACGTAAGCCCACATTCAAGGAGTGAAGAGAAATGTTCCACCTCCTTTAAGGTGACGTAGCTATATGACTATTTGGAATTTTTCTGCATTAAATATTTGTCTCTCTTTCCTCATTTATTAATTTATTCAATCATTTACCCACATCAATATGAACACATGGACATTTATTTTATACTCTGCATTATAATTCAATACCATTTTTTGTTGTTCAAATTGTTCCCGCTTTGGCCACTGGGGACTCTTTCCGTTGTTTCCCATGCCTTGGATATACCCCCAGTTTTTATAAATGTATTTTTTAAAGATTGTATTTTTACAGCAAGGGGAAGGGAAGGACAGAAAGGGGGGGAGAAACATTAATGTGTGGTTGTCTCTCATGTGCCACCTACTGAGGTCCTGGACTGCAAACCAGGCATGTGCCCTGACTGGGAATCAAACCAGCAACCCTTTGGTTCTCAGGCTGGCCCTCAATTCACCGAGCCACACCAGCCAGGGCCACACCCCAATTCCCCATTTTTTATGTACACTTCATTCTAAAGCTAGAATATGCCTAATTTTTCTGGGAGTGAACCACTGACAAAACACAGTGTGAAAAGAAGTCTCACATCTTTATAGCATTGAAGATAAGACATTGTTGTTACAATAGCAAAACTTGAAAATGTGAGGCAATAAAAGGAAGGAGAAAGTGACAAAATACAATCCAAAGCATTATGGACACAGTAAGAATCTTTCACCATCAGAGAATTTAATAAAAATGTCAGAAACCCTTTGTGTATCTTCTAAATCACAGCCACCCATATTTTGCAAAAGAAGATGATATTAACTAATGTGTCAGCTGCACACATGAAAAATTCTGGGAAGTGTATGTACCATTTCAGAGTAATTTGCAGCAGAAAGCCATCTGTATCTCTTTTTGGAAATCATCAGAGATCCAATTTGTTTATTAGCCTCAAATTAAAAAATGCTCCATCTCTTTGGGAACTAAACTACCCAAATTTTGCAAAACACTATTAAATTAAAGTCTTTGCAGACTTGTGGGCGATATTTTTAAGGGAATAATGGGCCCAGGTTCTTCTACTGTTGGAGATGAGTCATGTCAGCAGAAAAATCCTAGCTTTTCAGGAGGACAGATCAAAGGTCTGGGGGACACAAATCCTAGAGGAAAGAGCGTGATTCTTTGCTCTGTACAAATCCACAAATACTGATTTCTTCAGGTCATTATGAGCACCTGAGCATGGGGAGTCATGCACAAAGATGAAACTTAGGAATATCGATACCTCTATGTAATAAAACCCACCAGTTAGAAATGCCAATCGATTCAACTGACATCTAATCAGAGCTTAACATATTCAGAGCTAAACAGTATGCATTATACTTCCCTCTTCTATAACATACTTTAGTGAGTCCAAAGTTTTGTTCATTTGTTTCATTAAATCTTCTTGTTAGTTCTGCAGGGTAGGTGAATGGCAGGCCGTACCATCTCCTTCCCAGTGGAGAGAAGTTTGTATCATTCATGGTGAATCAGTAACAAGATGAAATACTACCAAATTTTAAAAATCATACTACATGATTCTGGTTGTATATAGTGGGCATAATCTCTACTTAAATGCAAGAAAACAAGTGTATTATATTGTTTTCATTGGGCCATAAGACTGAAACACCAGAACAGCTTGTGGGCTCTTAAAGGCGTGAGTCTGCTTTCTAAAGAGCTGTGTGAGGAGAACATATTTTGGAAAGACAAATTAAAATGTAGCAAACGAGATAATATAAAAATTCCTCAGGGATAACTCTCTCTAGAATTTGGAGACTAAAAACCAGAGAGGCTAATGAATTTTGCCACCAGCAAATCCATGTAAAATGAAGGGGATTCGTAAAGGGCATTCTAAAAGGCTGTTTTGTACAAGTTAATCATCATCACGGTTAATCTCCTAGCTTCTATTATTTTTGGCACCAAATAACTCCAAACAAATCACAGACGTGTTCATTTATTCATTCGGTCATTGATTGGTTCATTCATCCATGTATTCTTTCAACAAATAATTTACTGAATGTCTACCAAGTAGAATCCTTTTCTCCCCGCTCTCAGCTTTGGCTCCGAAGGAAGGCAATGGAGTGCTTCGTGCCGACTCAGATTGACTGGAAGTGCTCCTGTCTCCACCCGTAAGTGAGTTGGAGAACCGCACGTGGTCCTGGGGAGCTTCAGGAAGCTCTGGGCTCCAGGCGCCGCCCTGCCCATCAGACGCACTGTGAAGGAGGAGACAGCTGGCACAGGAGGCCTGTCACAGGGCCCACTGAGCTGGCTGCAGACTCACATACGAATCCTTTGCTTCATTAGGCTCCAGGTCAGCTTGAGCTCTTCTTCTTCATGTCACCTTCCTGGAAGAGCAGCTCCCGCTTTCTGTGTTTGGGTGATTCGTTCCTTTCTAGCTACAAGACTCATTGTGACCTCCTAGGACCTGCTGATTTAGGTGAAGTTGTGCAAGGTCCCTTCTCCCAGGTCCCAACCTGAGCTGCAGCCATTCCCCGCCCCCACTCCCACTGTTAAGTGCGTCAGTGTTATGTCACAGATCCATAACTTTCTTAAAATAAATGCTCTGTACTTATAATAAACCCTTCATCAATAGCCATTTGGGATGGCTTAAATTTGGCTCTTCTATCATCCATGTGTAGTGTGCCTTTTAAAAAATATTTTGTATCAATACTAATTTTTTTCTGATATTGATTTTATAGAGTCAATCTGTTGGCTTAGCTTTAAAACTCTGGAGCCACTTGATTTATATACTTTACACAGTTTTACTGAGAATTTTGCTTTTGCCAGACCTCCTACTGGGTGTGGTGCTGGGGTGCAAGACGAACATAAGGTCACCTCTGCTGCCTCACTGCTTAGTGTTCAGTTGCAAAGCCATGCGAGCAGAGCACTATGCACTGGGAGAGTTCTTCGCAAACAGACTGATTTGGATGCCCATTTGATATGTTCTAGTAGTTTTTGATTTATAAAATTATGGTATAATTTATATACTGTAAAGTTTTCTACTTTTAGTGTATATGTTTACCAAGTCTGGCAAATGTACACATTCATGTAACCACCCTCAGCAGAATCAAGGTGATTTAGAAGAGTTTCATCCCCTCCCCCTCAAATTCCCGTTCCTCTTTGTTGTCACACTGCCTGTACCTGCTCCACACACAGAGTCCTCAGCAACAACCGATATGAATCCTGCCATTACAGTTGTATCTTTTTCAGAATGCTGTATAGTGCAGAATCATAGTAGTATGCAGCTGTATTAAGTATTTTTTCACTTAGCAAACGCATGGACTACACATTCGTATTACTAACTGTATCAGTAAGTCTTTTCTGTTATTGAGTAGTACTCAGTCGTTTAGATGTTCTACTGTTTATTTTCCTGTTGAGACCCACATGGGTTGCTCTGAATTTGGGGACATTACAAATGACAATGCTATGAACATGTATGTACGGCCTTTGGTGTGAGCACATGATTTCGATTCACACGGTGGACACCCAGGAGTGGGACTGCTGGGTTGTATCATGTGCAGGAAACCAAAGCTCTGCCGCTTTAAAAACCGAGTCTTTGGGACACTGATTTGAAGCGGGTTGTTAAGAAACGAAAGGCTCAGAAAGACCCTTTGGCCCTCCCTGCTTTCTGTCTGGGAGTTTCAGATGCAAAGGCTTGCCTCAGGAAGGACATCAGGATGTCTCCTCAGCCTGTTCCGAACTGAGGACAGTGGAGGAGAGGGCTCTCAGAGGGGGCTGGGCTGGATCAGCCCTGGTGTCCCGCTGTTTCTGGGCTGCCTGGCACGAATTTGCCTGCCATGTGTGTCCCACTTCTCTTCAATTACCTGGAAATCACCGTTCTCACTTCTGCAATCTAAGATCCTGTTCCCCTCTTTTTTCCGTTCTCCAAAATGACATATACTAGGTCTGTCCAGGAACAGTCCAACCATTGTTAATATAATGAGAATGGTTTGTGTGACATCGATGTAACCTGGCAGCCAAGGAGAGTGGACTGGAAGGTGCATGTGTGAACAATGACGGCTTCACTGTACTAGTCAGTGGGGGCGGTATATGCTATTGAGTATGTGAACTGTGCGGCTGTCACATTCAAAATGACTGAGTGAGTAGAGCAATGAATCTGCATCAAATTTTGCATTAAACTTGAACATTCCTCTGCAAAAACTATTCAGGTGATTCAGAAGGCCACAGCTATGGGCAACTGGTGATTGGTAGCTTCATCACAGCAATGTGCCTGCTCACACATCATGTCTTGTGCAGAGTTTTTTTGTAAAACATCAAATGACCCACAGCCCAGATTTGGTGCCCTGCAGCTTCTGTTTTTTCCCAAAACTAAAATCACCTTTGAAAGGGAAGAGATTTCAGACTGTCAATGAGATTCATGAAACTATGATGGGACAGCTGATGGCAATCGGGAGAACCCTGTGAAGTCCCAAGGTGCCAACTTTGAAGGGGAATGAGGTGTCATTGTCCTCTGTATAATGTTTCTTGCATCTTATATCTTCTTTGGTAAATGCCTCCACTTTTCATAGTTTACGGCTGGATACATTCTGGACAGACCCGTACACCAAATGTTGCCTCATTGTCTTCATGCTTATGTGCATTCCCCGTTGGCATGTACTAAAATGTGATTTTCTCCTGTGAATCTATCTCTGTTAATTTGATTATTAGCCCCCCTAGAAGAATTTAGAAGTTGGGAGGGAAAGTATTCTTTTTTTAGCCCCCACGTATGGTCCATGTATTTACAAGATATTGGGAACTTGTTTTCTAAAGTGGCTGAGCCACTTTGCAGTACTATCAGCATCCTATGATGCTTCCATTTGCTCCGAATCCTGGTGAGCATGTGGCATTAACCCTTTTTTAAAAACCGTTAGCCATTTTGGTAGGTTGATAGCCCTATCTCTTTGTGATTTTAGCATTTGTATTGCTCTAATAACCAGTGAAATCATTTTTATCCATGTATCTTTGGGGAGATGTAGCCAAATCTCTTGCCATTTATTATACTGTTACTTATTAAGTTTTGAGAATTATATGATCTACATAATACAGATACACATACTTATTTTCTGAGTGTTTATCATTAAAGAGTATTGAATTTTGTAAAGACTATTTCTAATTTAAGAATTTCATATGTTCCCCTTAATTAGTCTGCTATATGCTACTCCTGCCTTCTTTTAGTACCCATTTTTATATTCTTTTATTTCAACATCTTTGTATTTTATATTTAAAATGGGTTTCCTATAGAGAGTGTTGAGGAGGGGGAGGGATCCTCCTCTTCTCCCCTTCTTGAGTTCCTATGGCTCGACTAATAAAATTGAGTTAACACCAGATTGACAAAAGAAAAACCAATTTAATATGTGCATGCAGAATATTATAAATCATGCTCCCTGCAACGATGAATCAGCCAGGTTTTTAACAATATATTAAAAGAAAGGACTGTTTGGACAAAGAAACAATATATTTGTAAAGAAACGACAGGCCAAAGACACTTTGGATTGGGGGCTTCCTCCTGAGGTGTCTAAACAAAGTGGGGTTTGGGTAGTAGTAAATTAATGAAGGGGTGGCAAGGCTTGTTTATGCAAACTTTCAACCCTGGACTCCTTAACTCCGGCGATAAGGGCGTCTCTCTCAGTGCCCTGCACAGTGAGAAGCCTGTTGCTGCAGAAGAAAGCATTCGCTTCATTCATGGAAACAAAGGAAGGTCAAGTGCCTTTCCAGTACTGCCTGCTGGTCAAGCAATTCAAAGTAATCGATATGCCATTTGGGGGTATTTGGGCCAGCCTACCCTGGCCTGATATTTGAGTCCTGATTAACTTTATCCGACCTCACAATTTGTCTCTTCTCACTGATGTCTCTAGACCACTCGTATTTAATGTGATTACGGACATGCTGAATATTTTCAGTTTGTTCTATCTGTTCTTTGCTTCTTTTTCCTTCTTAGGTTAATTGATGAATAGATATGTTTCCATGCATCTCTGCTTTGGACTTCTTTATGCCTTAAAAGTATTTTTAATGATTTTCCTGTGTGCCGTGGGGATGAGGGAAATGTGGAGGCTGCCCCAGGCAGATTATCTGCACTCCGCTCTGCCCACTGCACTGCGGGCCACAGTGTGGGGAACACTCTGGCTCTTCCTCCTCACTGAATTCTGTTTAAACAAGGGCAATGGGGTCTCTTCTTCATATTTTTCTGCCAACAATCTGAGTGCATCTCACAAGGAGAGGCGGCGGGCTTAGCTCCAGGGTAGACAGGAGCGAGGTGCCCCCTCAGGGATTCATAGAGTCTGCTTAGTCCTTGATCCCTTTCCCAGGAAAGCTGGTCTTGGAGAAAAGGCAATTTCTTCTCTTACTCCTTTTGTGCTCTTTATCTTCCAGCCACTCTCAAGGACTAGGCATTTCACATTGACATAATCTTCTCCGATTGTGCTGTGGCACCACAGGCCTTGCTCTGATGGACAGTGTCTGGCTGGTGGGGAAGGGGGGGCTTCCACGAAGGGGAAAAATACCACAACTGAGAGAGCAAAATATTGTCCTGCCAACTCTTCATGCCCTCCTCTCAAGCATCTATTCTTTGACAGTAGGGACCATGTCTCACTTTGCTTCATAAGCCCCAGGAACAGAACCCTTCACACAGCAGAAACTGGTTTTTCAATTTCATTTATTAAAGGTCAGGAAATTGTTCATGCCGTTAGTAGAGATTTCATGTGATGGCATTTTTATATCATTCCTGCAAGTTCAGGGTCCATAAGACCCACAACATCCATTTAGCAACTAATATATTAACAGGCTCCAGGGACACACAAATCTGCAAATTTCTACACGCTGTAATTATCCTCCTTTCTAAGTTTAAACAGCACGCGCTCCGGGGTCAGGCTGGAGCCACACCCACACTGCCATTGGCACGGAGGTTCAGCCCTCCCGGCTGTGCTGTAAACCCTGCGCAGCGGACGCAGACTGATGAATATGGATGAAAGACCTGGGAGGCCGAAAACATACAGTATTTTACAAAGTGCATCCACTTAGGTCAGAGTGCTGTTTGGTTGTACGGCATGTGCAAGAAAAAAGGGTTTTTCATTTCACATGGGATATAATTTCCTGCAATTCTATTCTTGTTTCTAGAGCTTCAGCAAACTGCAACTCACAGGCTGGCATGACTTCAGTGGGCGCTGACTTACTGGAGAGAGATTTTTTTTTTTTTAAGTTTTATTTATATTTTCTGTGCCACACTGTGAAGTGGCCCTGCTGCTTTTTCTCTCAGAGGCAGGATTAGAGCACAGATGGGAGAAGAAAGGCATGAAATTCTATACTTTAAAACATTCAATGAAGATTTATAGTGTATCTCTAGTTACCTGGCGCCTCTATAATACCCTTCATTGGCAAATTTCAAAGCCTGTGAAACCTCCCAATTGTATAAATATGTAAATTTTTAAAGCTATTATCTGTGAGAAGATTAATCAAACTGCATTGAAGGTGAAATTATAATAAATAAACAAAAGAAAGAAGCCTGTGGCTTATTTGCTTGTTTTGTCCATAATATTTAATGTCAAATAGACTTCAACCATTTCAGGAAGCATCAAAGCCTTAGTTCTTTCTCTTGGCTCTCGCCCAGCTTGGCCACTGACAATTAAGGAAAAAGACTGCTTTCCCTCCATGTGTCTCACGTAGGGTTCCACAGCACAAAGTAATCCGTACCACAACCACATCAACTACTTTTATTTTTGGTTGACTTCTTTACACATGACATTTTGGTAAATTATAATCTAACTCTTGCATAAACGCATTCTAAAAATATAAGATGGCAGCTATCTCCCAAGAATATGACCTTGCCAAATAGGTCATATATTCCTTAAAAAATGCCATTCATTGTAGATGCTGGGTATTTTTCAAAAAAAGGAAATATTTTTTAAAAAGGATTCTATTATATTTAAAATTTATCTGTGGGGAATGAATAGGTTAGATCATAAACCACATGAATTTTTAACTTCTACTTAAATATTTTATGTGGCCAAATTAAATACATTTTGTGTGACTCATATGCAAAAAAAAAAAAAAAAGAATGAATCCATTATGTCATGTCTCTCTGTCAGGTTTGATTAGGAAAACAGAAGGCATTCTGCATGAGCCGGAAACAGGAAGTCCCATTTAGAACTAAGTGCTAAGGCTGCTGTTGGAGGAGCTGGGACACGGGTGTCGGAAGAGCACTAGTGAAAGTCAGGGACTCACAGCGACTATTTTAGACCAGGAGTCCTCCAACGCAGGCAATTTCGTCCCCCAGGGAACGTTTGGCAGTGTCTGGAGACTACTGGACACTACTAGTGTGCATTTTATTGCTGATCAGTGCTGGTTCATTTGCTTAATAGAGTGGCTGAACTAGGGTAACAGGGACATCTACTTGCAATGTGATCGTGGGTATTAACCATGCAAGTGGTATTCCCATTCAGCCTAGGATTGCATAGAAAAAAAATAGACAAGAAAACTTATTAAAAATTAGTAAAGAATGAAAAATCTTGGCTAGTTATGTCAACATTATTATCATCAAACATCCCATTTATTCAGCTCTTTGATGTATGAGGTCAGTTAAGGTAATTCCCATATATGGATGCCAACACGCCTCTTCTGACATGTTGAATGTTCTCCTAAAGCAAGGAATATTATTCCTGTATTATTTTTTATAATTTTTGTTTTCATCTTTAACTCCAGAGAGAGAAAGCGAGGCAGCCCTTCCTTTGATGCCAACACACCTGAGAGTCATCCGTAAATACAAGGAAGTGACTTGTGGAAAGGGAACAATAATTTGGGTAAGTCATTTTAAATTGAGTCAGATTTTTTTTTTCAATAATTAAAGAATAAAAAATACTACCGATAGTATTTTTGTTGTTTTTACTGCAGAAACAAAGAATTCCATCATTTTACTTCATAGTTAAAACCTACTTCTCACCTTCTTATGTGGATCTGAGAGTGTCCAAAGTGTGACAGGGAGTATCCAGTGTGAATCACAGTAGTCACACCTCATGCATTCAACGCCTGAAAATATGCAAGCCCTTTTTCACGGTTACTTTAAAAAACCCCCCCACTCCACCTCTGTGCAGGGCGCTGGGCAGCTGCTTTCGCCCGAGCGACTGCAACTTCTTGACGGAGGAGGCGTGTCATGTTATCTGTGCATTTTTAGCACCAGCACACATCCTGAAAAAGTGCTGGGCTCAACACATTTCTAAAAAACAAACAATTAAGCAGAAAGAGTGAATCAAAACCATTAAATGCTTTTTGAAAATTCACAACTTGAGGACATGGCAGAGACAGAAACTGGATTCAGGCGTTCTGAATTTGGAACTATTTTGAATCTGAAAAAACCGCAACCAAGAGCAGTGAGCCGCCTGGACCCGCGGAGGCGGGCCCCAGTCTAAGT
Organism: Micronycteris hirsuta; assembly: GCA_004026765.1. Taxonomy (NCBI): domain Eukaryota; kingdom Metazoa; phylum Chordata; class Mammalia; order Chiroptera; family Phyllostomidae; genus Micronycteris; species Micronycteris hirsuta. The sequence continues at coordinate 4,571 of PVJI01009838.1, read as the reverse complement.
CAGACGCTGCTGTGTGCGCCAGGACACCTCTGCTGGGCAGGGAGGCCTGGGACACCCCAAAGGTCATGGAACTGAAGGAGGCACGAGTGGGGACAGAGGAGACTCCACACAGCTCGTGGGTGAGTTGGACAGTCAGACTGGCCAGCCAAGTGGTCAGAGAGTCTGATGCATAGAGTTTGGGAGCTTTCAATGAGATTAACTGTTTGTTTTTTATTGTGGAAAATATATACATTATACAACATTCACCCCTTTTAGCATCGGATTCTTCAAAAAATTAAACAAAGAGTGTCAAAGGATGCAACAATTCCACTGCTGAAGATATACCCAAAAGAATGCAAGCAGAGACTCAGCTATTTTGTACATTCATGTCCTTAGTAGCATTATTCACAATGGCCAAAAAGGGGAAGCAACCCAAGTGCCCACCCGTGGTGGACAGACAAAGAAAACGTGGTACATACATACGATGGACTATTACTCAGCCTCGGGGAAGGAAGTAGATCCGCCACATGCTACGACATGGATGAAATGTGAAGAGTTTCTATACTAACTAGCCAATCATAAAATAACATATATTACATGAAATTAATTTTAGAATAGTGAAAAACAAAACCATAAATGATCTGCAAAGATTCTCACAGATGGCCTTATTCTTTTTACAAACAGACCTAAAGGGAAAAGGAGAAACACAATAATAGTAGGAGACCTTAACATGCCACGCACACCAATAGATACATTCACCAGACAGAGAGTCAACAAGGAAACATCAGCCGCAGATGATATATACCAGGTGAGCTTAATAGTTACATAACATCACATTGAGAAGCAACAGAATATGCATTATCCTCAAGTGGACAAGGAACATTCTTAAGCATAGACCTTATGTAGGAACACAAAAGAAGTCAATAAACTTAAGAAGACTGAAATTGGATCAAGCATCTTTTCTAGTCACAACACTATGAAATTAGAAATTAAATACAAAAAGAAAGCTGAAAAAGTCACAAATAAGTGGACATTAAACAGCATGCTACTGAACAACTATTGGGTCAATAAAGAAATTTTAAAAAATAAAAATATATAGAGACAAATGAAACGGAAAACACAACATACATACCTAAATATTTGGGATACAGCAGAAGAAGTACTTAAGAGGAAAGTGTTTAGCAATACAGGCCAACCGCAAGAGACAAGAAAAATCTCAAACATTCTAACCTTATACTTTAGAAAAAGAACAAACGACACCTGAAGTCAGTAGAAGGACATGATATCAACCGGGGAGGGGGGGGGGATGAAACAAAGAGTGAAAAGACAATAGAAAAGATCGATGAAACTAAGATCTGGTTCTTTGAAGAGATAAATGACACTGACAAACTCTTAGCTGGATTCACTAAGAAGAAAAGAGAGAAGGTTCAGGTGAATAAAATCAGAGATGAAAGAGGATTTCTTCTTTTTCCAAACATGACATTCCTTCTCAGTCAATCCGTCTTGGTTCAGGCCCCTCTATTCCAGTGTAACAGAATTTGCCATATTGTGTTAGGTTTTGCAAGCAAAAATAACTCAAGTTGTATATCTGGAATGGAGAACTATAAAGACTGTGTAGAATCTAATTCTTGCAAAAAAAGATATACCCCATTTTGAGGATAAATATGCCATAGACTGGGATCACTCAATAAACTTTAAATGAACTAAAAAATTCAAGATTTTTATTTCCTGTTTTTTAATAGAATCTGTGTTTCTATATCTTAGAGGTAGATGTTATCATGCAAAATAGCTCTTTATGTGATTTTCCCCACAGTGTATAATGGAACTATTGATAATAGCATTGATAATGTACATTTTTATAAAAATTTATTTTAATGGGAGAGAGACAACGTCTAGGTATTTGACAAAGTGCATGAGTGATATATACATACTGGGATTTACTGAAGGCCCACATTCAGTGCTGGGAGAAGAGAACAGAGAAGAACTTGGAGCTGTGTACCAGGGACAAGTGTGATCACACGCTGTGGTTACTTCTCCTACACACAGTGACAGCGATGTTTGTGAAGCTGGCCTTCAGTAGTCTGTCTTTCAGATAAAAGACAAACAGAAGGATGTTCTATTGTTGTTACTGAAACACGAATGTGTGTATAAAATAAATATTTTTGTATGACAATAGTTTATTTTAAGGGGTTTATTTGGTATCCAATAATTTTGATGTTAAGAACAGCTATCACTAGTTTTTAAATTACTATCTTTTATTTTCTAACAGAAATTGAAGGGGCTAATTTGGTTTTTGATATGCAATACAAGTTGAAGGGATGTGCTTCTTGGTAACTGAAATCACTTGGGAGTTTAATTTTCTATGGCCTTTAATTGCGATTTGTTTTAATTTAATTAGACTTAAGTTACTCTAAACTCACACTTGTTAAATATGACCCACCGTGACTACTCACTAGTTTTCTGCATTCAAACAATCTCGGCTTTAGAAACAGAGCAATTTTTGAAGACATTTGTATTCATAAAAGCACTTAAACAAGCCTTAAGAAAAATGTATTTTTATTCACTCTGATAGGAACACATTTCCAAATTTGGGCCAAGAAAAAAATTTATAACATGTCCTTAAAGAAAGCCATTATAAAACCTACACTTAATAGAAATTAGATTGTAGCCAACTGCCTACACATAAGGCAAAACAAAATAGCGAATGCAGTGCTGGTTGCTTCCCCGAAGAGAAAGAACACTTTGTTCTTAGTGACAAACTACTTTGGAGGAAAATACACTTTCAGCATTCCTCCGCTCTGAAAATCAGAAACATCGGAGTGGAGATTAGCATAGTTTGGATAAGAGAAATAATAACCTGCAGAAGGTGTTCAGTGTAATCTGATTTTTATCACATTATGAAAATGACTGCTTGCTTAAGCAGGAGCTACAGGAATTAGCTGTAAACTTCGGCAGGTTATTGAGTACCATAATCTTCTGGCTGATCTGCAAAGAGGTTTCCAAGGAGAGTCCAAAATGTAAACCGTGAACTACTCCCTGCAATCCAGATTAGAAGGTGACTGTGCATACTAAGTCCCAGGTAGGAGGTAGTCACAGGGTTGGTGATCGGTTATGGATCAAATGGCAGCTGTTCCTTCAAGCAGCTTTGCAGGGCTGTCTGCACAATAGCATGCTTTATTTCACAGGTTCTATTGTTACTACAACTCTCTCTCATGGATTATAGCTGTAACAAAATGATGCTTAGTTCTATCCTTGAGTCAAATATCTATCAAGTTCTGTATCCATCACAATGCCTGGAACTGCAAGTATTCGAGTGCACTTAAGTAGTAAAACCACTTATATAACTAGTACTCCAGAAGGAGACCTGGTTTTAGGACTAGTTAGCTCTTCAGTTCACATGTAAATGTTTCCAGATTCCTTTCTCGCCTTTTGCTCGGTTCGCCTGCAATGTTGGTTTCGTCCTATGGCTTTATGACCCTATGGTTATGTTGTTGCCAGTGGCAACCAGGGTCTGCACCTTGTTCTCTCTGCACAGGGGGAGAAAGTGCAGGGCTTCCCATGGTTACCGCTCAGGGAAAATGTTTCCGAAGATCTGCAGATTCTTCTTCTATCTCCTTGGTTGTAATGGGGACACATGCTCACACCTACATGAATCAATGACAGGTGTGTGTGTGGGGACATATACTTATCCTCTGATCAATCAAGCTGATTTTTTGAGCTCATATTAACTCTTCAAACGACATCCCCGCCCCCCAGGCTCCGTGTAGTATGGTCAGAAGGGGCGTCTCACCACGTGTCACTGCCTGGTGCTTTCCTCTACCGACGTCCAGGCAGACCCTCCTCCTAACTGTGTGGCTTGGAGAAGTTCATTTTCACACAAAATATTTTCACCCATCCCAGTTGAAGTCAGGCTAAGAGACCTGTGGCCTTTATTTATTTGAATTTTATTGTATTTTGTAACCCAATAGCTCTGAATTAAAGCCATGTGCCTTTACTGCCATTATATCTCAGTTAAGAATGTTTTTGTTTATCTTAAAACTTTTCCCAGTACTGTTAATAATTTTTAACACATACTTTCAATGGATGTAATGATTCTCATCACTGATCACTTGGTACCCTGAGTCCCTTATTCCAGACCTCGGAAACTAGAAAAGGAACCAAGTTAGATTTTTTTAAAATGTGAAATGTAAAAGTACACATTTTAATAAGTAAAAAATAAAACCGAGCATTCCAATCTCCATAAGTATAGCACAGTGACCTTTAAATCGGTTTTCAAAATTTATGACTAAATAGGTTTAAAATTTAAAATTTATTTTATGTTTTATATAATATTTTAAAAACTTCAAAATCTTAAGCAACTTTCAAAACATCCATGACCAAGGTATTTTTGTATAGTACATCTGGTACAAAACTATTCTGTTTCCACCTCTGAATATTCATCTTTTAATCTCAGGTAAACTGCTGACTAGTTTATTTTAGAATGAGCACAGCATGATCAATGATTAATCATTTTCATAAGTGCAATGCAGTTAACTATTTTCCCTAAATAAAACACAGAGAGAAAAACAGAGATCCATTTTTTAAGGGTCATG